>JANAVB010009994.1:8044576-8282076 GCA_029216955.1 Iris pallida
AAGTCGAACGCGTGCACAGCACGTTCCCTCGATGCAAGGCTTGACGTAGCCCTTGCTTGTCAAGTCGTTGCACGAACACATTAGAAAAGAGTTTTGTTGGGCTATCAAAGTATAGCAAGCACCGTCCCGTGTCACGTGCATTTGTTAAGCAGTGAAAGGGTGTGAAGGCCACTGGCAATGTCAAGCCATCACGGACTATAGCTGGGTTAGACGACGACCCTTTTGCTGCGGGCCGAATCGGTCCCTTGGCCTAGGGATGGATTGGTTGAAGGAGCAATACACAAGAATAGACTGTCATATTGGCAGGATTATTTTTGGTATTTCCGGTGAGGCAGAGTTTTATTTTCCGACTGAGGCAGAGATTTCACCATCGACTTGATTCCAGGGACGGCACCAGGACCGGAGAGAGTCTACAGGATGGCACCTTCAAAGTTGGAAATCTTGTACAAGATGATTGAAGAACTCAGGACCAAAGGATTCATTCGTGCTAGTGGATCGCCTTGGGGAGCACCGATGATTCTTGTGAAGAATAAGGATGGTACGTCAAGATTATGTGTTGATTATCGTACATTGATGACTTATTTGATCAGCTCAAGGGAGCGGCTGTATTCTCGAATATTGGCTTGCGGTCATGAGGGTACCATCAGATCAGAGTCATAGAGAAATTAGTCATCCAGAAGACATCATTTAGATCGAGGTATGAACATTGGGATTTCCTTGTTATGCAATTTGGAGCGACCAGTGTGCCAGCCGTATTCATGGACCCCATGAATCGTATCTTCATGTACTATTTGGATCAGTTCGTGATAGTGTTCATAGACGACATCTTAGTCTATAGCTGTAGTGCCCCATCCCTATATCGTGCCCCGTACTCCGTCCACGGGGTGCGCAAGAAAGGAACACTGTCGCTATCGATTCGGTCGGGACCGATAGGTCGGGATCGATTGACTCGATCGAACGGGAACGGTTGAATTAAGATCCATTCTCTCGCCTGAAGTAAACTCAAGGTGAGTGGCTGACCCTCCACTTCTCGACCCCCTTCCTAGGTAAATCGATAATGTTGTTGCGAATGAAAGGATAAATGCAATGGCACAAACACGGGAAAGGGAAAGCATTATTCAAAGATAATGTAGGCTATGTCTTAATAACTAAAAGGAAAATATGTCTTCGCACGGTTATGGACAACTTGTCGACAAGGCGGTAGTTTCCTCGATCAGCACAGGTTTAGCGGGGACTTGCATCGGAGCTAGCTACTTGCGTTGAAAGGACCCCGATTAACAAAGCTATACGTCCAGGATGGTTCCAGAGAAGCCATTCCATAATGTTGTCTAGTTCTACTATCTAACAACAGTTATAATATCAAAACCTGTCGAGAACGGTGTTGCGACCGTCCAGTGTTGTGATAAGCTATGATATCAGTAAGTTTGGGATCCTTCGGATATTGGACTAGCAACCCGTATCGAAGCGATCATAGTCTTACACATAAGGATGCCAAAGATGCATTACGGTGCGAACCGTCCATGGTCATTGCGTGATGACAGACCATGGTCATTGCTGCGACAGACCATGGAGAACTTGCATCAGCTAGCTATGGCAGCAGTAGAGAGAGGTGCACCGGCTACAGTTCAGGGAGCACCATGACTCCCTAGCAGATCACATATCGCTCTAATAATTCAAATCACATTTTACATTTATTGTCGTATCTTATATTCCAGTTCAGCTTTACTTTTCGTATTTCTCACCATGCTATGTTTCTATTACTCACATGCTCTACCTGCTTTTATACTGTACCATGATTTGAGACTAAGTTCTATTTGAAAGAAGGGTTACAACCCCGGTCCTTGTTTGGTCTAAGGGTTGTAACTCGGCTTCAAATGGTTTCCAAGTCGCCTATATCTTTGTCTTGTATTTCATTATAATATCTCTTATAGTATTTGTCAATTCATATGGAACTGTTGTTGGTGTTTGTACTTGCTCATTTTTCTGACAGGATACCGTTGACATATTACAATTGTCTCGTGTGACTGATTGTCCGACCTATTATGGGGTCAAGTCTGATGGAGTAGACCCGGGCTGTGGCTTATTAGTAGAGCCACTAGACTTTGCTCACCCTGAGTAGTATAGCTTAGTTAGGTTTGCCTGGCCTACGAGCTAGCTAGTACTTTTTAGACTGTAGTAGTTTTTATATATTATGTGATTCTCTGGGTTGTTTGTGTATAGCTCTGGACTTGTGTGGATCTTGGACTTATTTCATGTTCTCATCATTCGTATTTTCCTTTCCATACTATCTACATTGGTTTTACATTTGTGATTGAGACTGTATTGCTATGTCACCTCTATTCGGAGTGTATATACTGTACATGTACATTTATCTGTTTAGTTGTAGTATTTATAGATGACTTAGACAGCGTTCTACCGCCGAAGCTGCGGCGTAGGCTGGAAGTAACCACGTACTCGTGCCCCTAATCAGGGTGCGGGTCGTAACAGAAACACCGTGACCTTCATATAGATAGGGTCGGTGGGCTGAGATTAGCGCTGGGTGCAGGCGCAGGGCCTGCCACCCTTATGCATATGTTTAAGTTTACGGTTGGTTGGTTGAGTGAAATGATATAATTTCTTATGTAAAGTTCTAACCTTGCAGGCTAGGCGAAATGGGACATAGATGAGCACGATCATAATATTTATGTTAAGATTATGTCTAACTGTATCTGCCGCAGGGACACGGTGGTGGACAAGTTCAGGATATGTTCGGCTCGAGGCGGGGCTCGGCTTGGACGTCCCGAGGCATGGAGTCAGCGTTCAAGAGGAGCTACCGCATTGGCGTTCGAACTTGCGACATGGAGATGTTCAGCCGAAGACTACTTGTTGGGTATAAAGAGGCATAATATATGGAACAATGTAATCCTTTGTGAGCTAGAGAGATCATGAGCGTTGTAGCCAATTGGCATGTTGAGTTGGGCTATTCAGAGCCATTGTAACCTTCAGTTCATTATCAATAAAATAGATTCTTGTCGTATACTACGTTTTCCTTCCGCTGCTTATGTTATCAATTTGAGCTATAAACACTATTGTGAATCTGTTATCTTGCCTTGCACGAGCGCAACTCCAGGCTCGTACGGCATCACGCCCCAGCGATGACGATTGATTCGGGTAAAAACTTGATAATGATGAAGACGGTAACTCGGTCGACAAACGTAAGTATCGAGGTATGATCGAAAATTTTTACAGTAGCATTAATATTAAATCTACAATGGCTTTTCTGTTAATTTAAAATTTACAATATAATTAAAACTAATATTACGAAAATGCTATTTGCTCCCAAAAAATTTGGGTGATACCATCTTCCATTATGTGGCATATGACATGGTTGCTAACATGACAGCTGACATGACAAAATTTAACAATAAAATTAATATTAAAATGAACATTAATAGTAAATAAATAATTTAATATTAAATTAACATTGATTAATATTAACATTAATATTAACACTAACATTAGCATTAACATTAATATTAATATTGACATTAACATTAACATTAAAAAAATTGGGTAATTAATTTTTGGGGTTAAAATTTGCCATGTCAGCTGTTATGTCATCTGCCATGTCAGATGCCACATAATAGGAGATGGCATCACCCAAATATGTTGGGAGCCCAAACGACTAATTGCTAATATTAATACAGTGACATTACCGTTATTTCCCAATAGATTCATGACTTGTTCGGTCACACCCCGCCACGAGCGGGTTACATACACCCGCGTAAACGAGGGATTAAATAGCCTTTTCCAAAGAAGAGAACCCATCCGACTAGAGAGAAACAAAGGAAAGAAGAAGAAGAAGAACAGTCACAATGGAGAGGAGCAAGATCAACTGCAGCGGATGGGCCGTCATCCCTACCGAGATTCTTTCGATGATACTGGTACTGTCGGGGATGCCGACGGACGAGGTAATGTGCAACGTGGCCCCAGTTTGTCGTTCGTGGTGGAAGGCGCTCAACGGTCCCTTAGACTATTGGTCTGACGTCGACTTGGTACAGTGGTGCCGGAGGACCCAGCAAACCGCTGAGATTAGTTTGACCGCAATGAAGCTCGTGGCTCGCAGTAAGGGATATCTAGGGTCCCTCTCCGCGTACAAGCTCGACGAAGCAGCCTTCTCTTTTGCATGTTTAAGGCCAGTGCAAAATTTTATTTGGTCTTATTCTAATACTTTATTTTTTCTATTACAAAATTTTACGTATACTTTTGTTAATTTCTATTGATGTTTTCCTATTTTTATAATACAGTGGAAAATTTCTAAGGGTGCTGCACATTCCGAAGTGCGACGTAAGTGATGAAACTTTCGTGAGACACTTGGAGTTTCTCCCTGTGCTGGAAGAACTCGACATTAGCTACTGCCTCTATATCACGTTGATTGGAATAATTTCTGTCGAAAATTATTGTCGCCGTCTGGTCAAGCTGAGTAGGAACATGTCCCCTCCGGATTTCATGCTCAGGAACACGTTCGTGCTGGACACGAAAAACGAGGCAGAGGGAAAGGCCGTGGCTGATTCGATGCCGCGTCTCGAGCACCTACATATGGGATTCGGTATGTTCAATGGAGACACGCTGCGATATATCATATACAACTGCAAGGGTCTTCGCCTGCTCGACATACGTGGGTGCTTCAACGTGATCTTCGACGACGAACTCTAGAAAATTTGTTATTCAATACAGACGTTTAAAAAATCCTTTGATAATATAATCCCAGTACCAGGAGAACCTGTGTACGAGTGGTATAATGATTTAGATATGTTCTATCATTCCTGGGGGGTGAATGGTGAAAACATTAGCATGCATGCATGCATGCATGCATGCATGCATTTCTTTATATATATTTTTCACTAGTCTACATACAAGATATTTTTTATGAGTTCGATTCTCCATTTTGAGCAAATTTTACTTTTGTCAATACTAATTTTTTACATGATTATTTTTTTATAAATAAAATGGACTGTGATATAATGACGCCTAAGACGGCTCACTTCTGAGATTTCGACATTTTCCAACACAGATTTTACCATTAATACAACATCTCAGTGTAATCATATCCAAGAGATTTCGCCATTTCCCAACACAGATTTTACCTTATTCAAAATAAATTCTGGCGGTACAAATTCCACTCATATTAGTGGTATCAGTGCCATTCACCATAATTAATGGTGATCGATACGAAAATATTGGTTTCTTTTTCACAACCCTTTAAAATCTATTTACACAGCCAAACAGCCAAACTAATTCATCTTCACGAGCCTTCAAAACCAATTTATATAGATTCAAAACAAAACTAAACAGCCAAACTATTTAAAATTCACAACCCTACAGAACAGTCCTAAATGGAACATTCTCCGTCTTATATGTACCATTCTCCGTCCTACATGTATCACGTCCTACCTCCGTCCTAAATGTACTATTCTCCGTCCTACATGTATCACGTCCTACCTCCGTCCTAAATGTACTATTCTCCGTCCTATATTGACCATTCTCCGTCCTACATGTATCATTCTCCGTCCTACATTTACCATTCTCCGTCCTAAATGTACCATTCGCCGTCCTAAATGTACAATTCTTCGTCCAAAATGTACCATTCTCCGTGTTAGAGGAACGGAGAATAGCAATTAACAGCCAATCAGCCAAACTAATTCATCTTCACGAGCCTTCAAAACCAATTTATATAGATTCAAAACAAACCTAAACAGCCAAACTATTTAAAATTCACAACCCTACAGAACAATCCTAAATGTACCATTCTCCGTCTTATATGTACCATTCTCCGTCCTACATATATCATTCTCCGTCCTACCTCCGTCCTAAATGTACCATTCTCCGTCCTATATGGACCATTCTCCGTCCTACATATATCATTCTCCGTCCTACATTTACCATTCTCCGTCCTAAATGTACCATTCGCCGTCCTAAATGTACAATTCTCCGTCCTAGATGTACCATTCTCCGTGTTAGAGGAACGGAGAATGGCCATTAACAGTCCCAAAAATTGTTCCATACTAAGTTAAAAAGCATATAATAGCACCCAAAAAATATTAACAATAGAAAGATTCTACAGAACCCAAACACCAGACTCGAACCTAAGCCTTCCATGTAAAAGCCAAACAGCACAACCAACTAAGCCTGGAAAGACATTAATAATGCTAAGTCTACTACTAAATGCTTACAACACTTTTACAACCTTCACCCATTGCTGACATGTGGGCCATGGCCCACATGTCAGCAATGGGTGAAGGTTGTAAAAGTGTTGTAAGCATTTGGTTGTAACTGTAGCATTATATCCCCAACTTCCAATAAGGAATAGGAAGAGTCGGTTTGGAACGTGTATATATATATATGGGTCCCCATTCATCTGAGTAGGTTGCACATTTAACATGGCTCCAAAAAGATCATCTGGTTGGAAACCATTGCCAGAGTCTTCTTCCAGTCGTCGCCGAGCCTCTCCACATGGAGCACCCTCTGCGCCGCCTCCGGCCCCTGACTGGCTGGCAGCGGCTGCGGACTTCCTGACCTCCTGCGGGTTGTCACTGGAGGTTATCGCTCGACCTCTTCATCCGGCGCCCAACTTTGACCTGTTGCCGATCACTCCGGAGGAACGGGATTCTCTGGAGAAGAGGGAAGCGTTTCGCCGCCTGTGCCATAGGGCGGGTGTGCGCACCCTGCAGGACTTTGCGGAGATCCTCCTCGAGGCCAGTGAGGGCTAGACTTTTTTTTTAACAGTTTTTTGTCCTCCTCTTGTATACTTCTCCGGAGAATGTTTCGGCGACGAAGCTGGGATTTAATGAAATATAATATTTTGTTAACTCAATTTGTTTTCGACTACAATCAAACTTTTACAACCTTCTTACAACTTACACCCATTTGCTAACAATAGCATTGCTCTTTATAATTAACAAATCTTGTTACGTCAAATCTATATATCAGCGACGATATCTCCATCAATGACTTGTTACGTCATAGAATTGATTATGCTGCCAGCGTCAATCTTGCCGTCAAATCCATCTTAAATATGATTACAAAGTAAAATAGAGGACAACTTTGAGTGTTTCAATTTTACTCTTTTCAAGTACATAGTCTTCTTATTTTCAAAAATTTAATCAAATATTCGAAACATGGAAATATTGAGATTAAACTTCACATTCTTAAATATGTTGTCAAATTTTTTTAAATAAACATGTTTCTACCATATTTTTTCTGCCAAATTTTTCAATAATTTATACGGAACACGTGGATATATATACTAGTAATAAATTTAATTTTGGAAAGTAGTTTTTAAAATTAGGGTCTCAAAATCCCAAAGATTTATGTAGTGATTTCACATGAATATATACTAGTAATAATAGTAATAAATTTAATTTTGGAAAGTAGTTTTTTAAATTTAATAGTAATAAATTCGACCGTCTTATACTAGTAATAATAGTAATAAATTTAATTTAAGACTCAAAACTATTCTAATTTTTTCCATTTCCCAAGGTCACATAAGACGGTCGAATTTTTCCTCTACTTCTCTCAAACCCTCTTCCTTCTCCCAAATCCTCTCCCAAACCCTCTTCTAATCAAAATGTTGCCGAAAAAACAACGACCGTCGCCGAAGGGGAAGAATCCACAAAGGGATGCGATACAGGCCCGAAGGGCAGAACTTGTAAGGGCGACGAAAACCAAGATTATGGTCGCTAGGGCAGAGGCCGAAAGGGCAGCGGCGGAAGCAGCGACGGCGGCAGCGACGATGGATGCGGAGGCAACAGCCAAGCCACGTGCAAAAAAGGCTAAAGACACTCATTGCTCGACAAAGACCAGAAAATCTATCTTCGATACAGAGTCGTCGGAAGACTCAACTTATGAAGATCGAAGGCGTACTCAAGCAAAGGCTAAGGTGGCAACGGATACAGAGTCATCAGCGTACTCTGTGGATTTTAAATCCTCATCAAAAGAGAAAAATGAAGAGGAAGAGCAATCATCAAATAAGTCCCAGGCTGGAGAGGAGGTAAAAAAATTTAAAGACTCAAAAACTAAGAAGATTTACATTAAATATTTCAAGAAAAAGACAGTTATGCCTGAAAGATCAATTAAGATGGATGATGTCGAAGACGAAGCTTTCCTGGATATATTGAAATTCTATCAATTGGCAAAACTGAACAAATCCTGTCTTGAGAAAATCTTCCAAACAATAGTAAGAGAATTTTACTCAAATCTTTCGGCTGAAATTAAAGAAAAAGAAGAGGATCAACCACTGGTATTTCTGAGAGGAAAACTGATTAGGGTAAATGCTGCTGTCATCAACGAATTTTATGGATTTGATCCAGTTCCTGAGTTTGATATGAAAGATATTGATAATGTTTCCATGACGGATGTAATTCATGAGATTACAGGTGTTTCGATGGGTGCCAAGTCCCCTCAAAATGTATACAAAGATCAATTAAAAACTTTGTATAAATTGTTGCATGCCTACGTATCTCAAACACTCAACCCTACTGGACATGAGTTTTCCATCCATCCCGAGAGAGTAAAATTTCTTTATTATATGGGGAAGAAAAAAGGATGGATATAGGTTCCTACATGTTCAGTAGAATGATGCATCTCGTGGGAAAACCAACTGCAAGGACAGCTCTCCCTTTCGGAGGATTTGTATGCTCGATGGCTAATAAACATTCTGTCCCAAGCTTAGCAGGGGATGTTTATATTAAAAACAAAGGCCCCATGAAAAAACTAACCTTCACTCGAATGTTTGGAAAACGGGCAGCAGCTGCAAGCAAACCATCAACTTATGGAATCAAAAACACTAAGGACAGGGTTGATGACCTATACAATTTTGTTGCTGCAAACTTTGAGAATGTCTTCAAAGAGATGAAGACTATATCCGACAACCAGAAATTGATTCTGGATAAGATTAACCAGGTAGAGGTTGAATTTGCTGACCAAGAATAAGATTTTCCTTCCCTCGTGAAGAAGGTAAATGGGGCTAGCCCAAACTCTTATGTAAAAATACACACTGTGCACATTGACACTTTAATGCTAGCCATCACTTTGATACTTCTATTTATGTTTCTGGATGTCATTTCTACATATAAAGTGAGTCAATACTGACTATAATTTTTCTTAATCCGTCCCTCAAGGTGTAGGTGAAGGATATTTTGAGAAAGAAGAAGAAGTAGGAAAAAAAAAGAAACAAGAAGAAGAAGATGGAGACGGCTATGAAGATTCTTCTTTTGAGTTTTGAATGTCTCTTATTTCAATTTGGATGTAATATTTGACTTGTAATATGGTTCTGAATATTTGTTGGTCATGGCGGACAAACTAAATTTTGTGTTTGAAATATTGTGAGACTAAACTTTTCGCTTGTACTAAGTGCATAGTTCGTAATTTGTTTTGAAAATGTAATATGGTCTTGAATTTAGAGTAGGTCTGATATTTATTTGGATTATTGTATTGTGAATTATGCAGGTTCTATGTTGAATTACTAACGTGGATTGGGCAGATTACTGTAACGTGGATTGGGCAGATTACTGTAACGTGAATTATGCAGTTTATTGGACTTGGAATGAAGTATACTTAATTTGATTATGATTTTTTGGTTGAAGCGTTTATTTGGTTGGCAGTTGGCCTTCATAGATGATATTGATATTTTGGTGTATTCCTTTGATTTGCAGATGCCCATCACAGATTTCATGAGTCCTGGGTGCATTGCTAGGGTTTACAGGTGGCCTCATTACGGATGCATTCCTGGGATCACTGAAACTTTATTTGATTGTAATGTGTTTTGCTTTCTGTAAAAAATTATTACATCGATGCCATCAGTATGAATTCGATGCCAGTGCCTCTTCATCCCTTGTTATTGCTGAAGCAAAATTGTAATCCTGCCTGTTCATCCCTTGTTTTTGCGAAAACATAATTGTAATCCTGCCTGTTCATCCTTTGTTATTGCCATCAGTACATCGATGCCATCAGTATGAAGTCGATGCCAGTGTAATGTATAATGTAATGTAAGAAAAATTCTCTTTGATAGTAGGTTAATTATATTCAAACATTCGCAAGAAATTTTGTTCAGCAATACAGTGGAAGCCTGATAAAATGATATTCGGATTATCTTGAAAATGATTTAATATTAAATAAATGTACTATGGTAAATGATATTAAAAATACTGTAAATATTTGGTGAAAAAAATATGAGATACTTGAACATTTCCAGTCCTAAATGTACCATACTTTGTTAAAAGCACAGAGAGTGTCCGTTCTCCGTTTTCAAAGAACGGAGAATGGCCATTCTCCATGTTAAAGGAACGGAGAATGGCCATTCTCCGTGTTAAAAGCAAAGAGAACGGCCATTCTCCGTCTATTCGCCGTGTGAAAAGCAAAGAGAA
The DNA here is from genome assembly GCA_029216955.1 of Iris pallida. Taxonomy (NCBI): domain Eukaryota; kingdom Viridiplantae; phylum Streptophyta; class Magnoliopsida; order Asparagales; family Iridaceae; genus Iris; species Iris pallida. The sequence continues at coordinate 8,054,980 of JANAVB010009994.1, forward strand.
TGGCCATTCTCCGTCTATTCGTCGTGTTAAAAGCAAAGAGAATGGCCATCCTCCGTGTTAAAAGCAAAGAGAATGGCCATCCTCCGTGTTAAAAGCAATATTCTCTTCGAAAAAATTATCATTAGAAAAGCAAAAAATATTTCGTCCGATCAATACAGATTTTTTTTTTAAATAAGTGAGCAGATGATCCGCCCGACCTCAGAAGCAGGTTTCCTCAGTTCACTACCACCACCGTGACATGTAGCTTTATTAACAAAATATAAAATTATTAGATGAAAAATAAGATTTCTGACAATGGTATGGATAGTAAAATTAGAGCGGCGCCGCTGGTACTTCTTCTTGTTCGAGGAGGTTTCGACGACGTCCGACGCGAAGCGGACCAATTCTTCTCGGCGCAGCTGGTACTCCTCGTTGTTCTAGGAGGGCTCGACGACGTTCGACGCGATCCGGACCGATTCTTATTTCCTTCTTCATCTCCGTTTCTCTTTCCACCACAACCACCAACACCACCACCACGACGGCCTGTAACAAAATTTTTTTACGAAATATTAAATTGGATGGACTTTGAGAGAGTAAATATGAGTTAATTTAGGGTGTTCATTGAAAAAATTAAAGTGAAGAATGACCTGCTAAAGCAAGTTACCAACAGGTCAAAAGTCTAAATCAGCATTAAATGATGTTTCTACACTATTATTCAATCCGAACCATTGGATTAACATCCAACGGTCCAGATTTCGGATGTATCGATACATCCATTTCCAGCGGATGTATTGTAGAACGACCCATATATATATATATATATATATATATATATATATATATATATATATATATATATATATATAAATATATACACACGAATATTTAGTGTCGAATTTGTTTATATGAAACGTACTAGACACTAATTAAATCTAATCCGAATATTTTCTGTTAGACGAATGTTTGACCGAATTTTTGAACATATTTTACTTATATTGTGCCGATTTATACTCGTACTTTTGCCGTCTCGAATTTTTCCCGTTTGCCGAATTGCTAACAAGGGGATAGAGAGATGTGGAACTAGGGATGCATCCGTCTGCTCTTTGCTGAGTTGTTCGTCTCTCCCATATGTTTGGACGGAATCTGTTGGATTCCAAATGTTACAGTTATTAGGGAGCATATCAGGTGAGTCTTATTGTTTAAATTAATAAGCGAGTACGTAGGTTGTGGCTTAGCGGTAGCAACGGGACCCACTATGAAAGGCGTCGGTTCGAATCATTCATTGACATTTGTCAAGTCGAAGAAGGACATCTAAAAAAGTGAGAGATCCATATTTTTAATTTTATAGAAGGGACAACACATATAATACACAAATTTTGAGGACAACAGATCTGTTCTATAGTTACTAACCAAAAAAGTCTCATAAATCAGCTCGGGATCAACATGGTCAAACCCAAGCTGGGTCGACCCAAAAACATTAAAAGATCAAGATCGACTTAATCCACTATTCCAAAAGATCATGTTAGATTTCTAGACCCCGTACTTGGGTCCGACCTGGACCACTCTCCTAAACGGATCGGCTTTTACCCCACGTATCAGAGACCCAATATATATATATACATTTTTTTTCCTATATATATATAGGAAGCGGATCAAAAGCCCACCTTGGAAAACCCCCTAAAAAAACCCTCACTCTAATCCGTAATTTAATGTTAATATTAACGTTAATATTAATGTTAATGTTAATATTAATGTTAATATTAACATTAAATACTAACATTAACATTAAATTTAACATTAAAATTAATATTAACATTAACATTAATATTAACATTAACATTAATATATAAAAAATTAAAAAAAAATAATATTAACATTAACATTAATATTAACATTAAAATTAATATTAACATTAATATTGACATTAATATTATGAATTAGAGTGAGGGGGGTTTTTAGGGGATTTTCTAAGGAGGGCTTTTGATCCGCTCATATATATATATATATATATATATATATATATATATATATATATATATATATATATATATATATATATATATATATATATATATATATATATATATATGGGAGCTTCAAAACGACTCATAATTAAGTCGTATAAGCCGTATGTATATCATAAATTATTATATTTAAAAAATAGAATTATATAATTTTAAATTTTCTTCTTCTTTTTTTTCGCATAACCAAATACCCTCTTTTTTATCTACAAAAAATTAAGGAAGATTATAACTTTAAATTTCTCTCATTTTTTTCGCATAACCGAATACTCTCTTTTTATCCACATATATCCATAACAGAGTGTAACTAAATTTTAGTTAATTTTATATATATATATATATATATATATATATATATATATATATATATATATATATATGGAAAATTTATGAAATGCCCAAAAATTAAAAAAGTTTTATGAAAAATCCACCGCAAAATAATATTTTATCGCGTGCCCAGAATTAGCAAAAAATATATAAAGGGGGTTCTGAATGACCTTTTTGTCCTTCTAATTTATTGAAAACATACCCGAATCCTACTCTTCAAAAAAACGTTTCCATACTTCCTCTTCTTCCATACGACGCTCAGTTTCGATTCTATGTTTTCTCCTCCAAAGTCTTCAAACCTTACTCTTCATTCACAATCTTCATACCATGTCGGCATCACTGGCAGCATCATCATCGACAGCAGCAGCATTATCGGCAGCAAAATCATCGGCAGCAGAATCATCATCAACTGGAACACCAGTTAGAGAAGAGATACCAGTTGTGGAGAAAATAAAGACAGTTGAAGAAAATCCAAAAGGGAATGACGAAAAATCACGAAAACGGAGAATTAAGAGAATTGCACATAAGCCAAAGGCTGCTAAGCAAAAAATAGTACAACAAGAAGGTATAACTTTAAGTTATGTTTATGATTCTGTATGTTTACACGGAGAATGGTCATTCTCAGTGTTAAAATACATAAGAATGACCATTCTCCGTGTTAAAATTACGAAGAATTATCATTCTTCTTGTTAAATTGATGGAGAATAGTCATTCTCCGTGTAAATGCTACGGAGAATGGCCATTTCCAGTATTAGTAAACATGAGAATAACCATTCTCTGTGTTAGAATTCAAGAGAATGGTTATTCTCCGTGTTAGAATTCAGGAGAATGGTTATTCTCCGTGTTATAATGACGGAGAATGGCCATTCTTCGTGTTTTAACACGGAGAATGACCATTTCCAGTGTTAAAAGCATAAAAATGACCATTCTCCGTGTTAAGTAACACGGAGAATGGCCATTCCCAGTGTTAAAAGCATGAGAATGACCATTCTTCGTGTTAAATTGACGGAGAATTTTCATTCTCCCTGTAAATACCACAGAGAATAGCCACGGAGAATTGCAATTCTACGAAGAATTGTAATTCTACAAAGAATTGTAATTCTCCGTGTAAGTACCACGGAGAATGGCCATTCCTAGTGTTAAAAACATGAGAATGGTCATTCTCCGTGTTATAATCACGGAGAATTGTAATTCTTCGTGTAAGTACCACGAAGAATGATCATTTCCAGTGTTAAAAAACATGAGAATGGCCATTCTCCATGTTAGAATGCAGGAGAATTGACATTCTCTGTGTTATATTGACGGAAAATTTTCATTCTTCGTACAAAAACCACAGAGAATGGTCATTCCCAGTGTTAGTAAACATGAGAATGACCATTTTTCGTGTAAAAATTACGGAGAATGGACATTCCCAGTATTAAAAAACATGAGAATGGTCATTCTCCATGTTTTAAAACGGAGAATGACCATTCTTCGTGTTAGAATGCAGGAGAATGGTCATTCTTCGTGTTATAATGATGGAGAATTGACATTCTCCGTGTTAAGTCACACGGAGAATGGCCATTCCAGTGTTAAAAGTATGAGAATGACCATTCTCCGTGTTAAGTAACACGGAGAATGGCCATTCTCAGTGTTAAAAGCATGAGAATGACCATTTTTCGTGTTAAAAATACGGAGAATGATCATTCCCAGTGTTACCATTTTTCGTGTTAAAAACACGGAGAATGATCATTCCCAGTGTTAAAAACATGAGAATGACCATTCTCCGTGTTAAATTGACGGAGAATTTTCATTCTCCGTGTAAATACCACGGAGAATGACCATTCCCAGTGTTAAAAACATGAGAATGGCCATTCTCCGTGTTATAATCACGGAGAATGTAAACCCCCTATTTTTTTTCTTGGGTACTTTTAATTATTTTGTTTTAATTAAAGTATTGAATGTAACCAATCAAATAGGCTTTGGTTAAATTTTTAGTTATAATTAGCTATTAAGGGTTAGCAAAGAAATAGGCTACATCATGTATGAGAAATTATTGATAAGATTAGTTTAGAAAATATTAAGATTTCCTTTTTTGAATAATTTTGTTTAAGAGGTATGTATGTGTATATTCGTAATCTTGGATTATTAATTTATCTTGTATATAGGTAAAAAAATAGTAATAAGATATGGTTATTAATTTATTTGAAATAATTTTCTTGGGGCTTAGAATGTTATTGCTTAATTTTGAGCTACTATATATGCATATATACATAAAGTACATATATACTTATGTATATATACATCATATATATGTATATGTATATAAAAAATATAAAAAACAATTGCTCACAAGATATTGAATATCTCGTGAGTACACCTATCCCATTTACTCCCGTACGTAACAGAGTAGTCTCTGTTACGAGAACGGATGATGTCCCCCTAAACTCGATCGATCCTCTCCTGGATTTGAACAATTTCAAATCCTTCCTTAATCATGGATCCGATCAATTCCCTAGAGATTAGACTAAAATCCTAGATCAAATCTGGAAATCCATAGGTACCCTATCCGAACTCGGATTTTAAACCACGTATATATACGCATCTCGCGAACGCTGCGGGTTCATCTCAAAAACCTCAAATCCCCCCAGCCCTGACACACGCGAATCTTCCCCTCCATCCTGCACACCTTCGTGACTCACTTCCGCCGCCTGAGCGATGTTGCGGACCGCCGGAACACAGCCCAACCCGACGAGAATAAGGCCCCCTGTTCGAACACACGACTGCGAGGTGCCCATCTTGACATCCAAATTTCTTCATCTACGCTTCATCGTTTTTAGTTTCGTAAACTAATCTTGAAACCCTATCTGACCCTCTAGAAGACCCAGTAAATAAGTTATAGGGAAATCGAATAACTAGCCTGTGAAATCAACAAAAAGTTGATGAAAATCTGTTCAAAAATAGAGCACTCCATGAGTTCGAAACCCCAATTTGGAAGGCCATTTTTGGTCGATTCCTTGACTATTTTGACAAACTGTTTGAAAAGAGTTAATAACAACATATAGGTAATGGAAAACTCTCTTTTAGTTTTATTTTACATTGCTTAGATCGAAATTAAAACAGTTTCTAATTTTAGGGAAAAACTGGGTTTTAAAATCAAATTTCAGAAAAAATTTCTCGATACGGCGTGCGTCCCGACAAACCGGGCAACGTGGTCGTGCACTATATGCATCGAAAGGTGCGTATGGATGTTACCGAAATGTGGGAACTGATGGAACTCGATTTCGTTGCGTGTGCACGACGAAATCAGTGTGTATCCGTCAAGATACCCCCGTATCGACCTTTTACAAACTGGGGTATAACTTCGTGTACGTTCGTCGTATCGAGACGAAACTTACGCCAATAGGACCGTATCATTTTTTTGGTCCTGTATGCCAAGTTTGGTCCGATTCTGAGAAGGTCGATCGGAACGCCTATTTGGCGGGCCCGCGACCAAATTCAACGCATAAAATTGTACACGGCCCGCCGGAATCCAACTTTGGACATACAGTTGGGTTCGTCTCCTCAAATCAAAATCGTAGACATATAGTTTGACGACTTTAGAGACTGTAGATACTGGTACGCGTTTCGGTGCAAAATAGGTCCAAAGGCGGACATCGTTTTGATCCAAAATTATGATTTTGCCCTTATTCCATAATTGGACTTTTGGACAGGCGTTTCCTAGACATATCTTTTATACCACACACGTTCGTGATGGTTGTTTCAGCATACGGAGCTCCTTGTAAATTTTGACTTTCGTGCTGACGATTCTGATTGTTGGATTTTGCTGCTTCCCGCACCACCAGGCAAGATACCTTACCTTATTTACTGTTTATAATTAGATGCATCTTTATTTATTTATTTACTGTATATATATTATCTGTTTTTAGTTGGATACATTACTTGCTATTTTTAGTTCACTTTATTTTGCTTTCAGTTATTTTTTCCTTCTTGCCTTTTTGTATGCATATGGACCTAGTCTTAGCGAACTACCTTCTGTTAGTGACCTTGGGAGGGAGAAGACAGTTAAATGTATGGGCTACCCAAATCAAAAAGCTGTAGTAACTGCGTACTACGGTAGTCGTGTCACGGTGGTCACTAGCCTCGAGCTATGTGGACTGATGGGTCACGTGGGCCGCTAGCCTCGAGTTATGCCGGCTGATAGTATTGGTACTTGATGTGTGTGTGTTGTGAGTTGTTACCTTATCCTGGGGGAGTCAGCCTTCACCTGTCCATACATCGAGATGTCTTCTAAATTGCCTATTAGAAAGGTTAGGAGACCTTAGCCAATTTCATGTTCCAGTCATGGCATGGAAAAATATTACATCACGGAATAGTATGTTACCCCTTATCCTTGTTTGGTTGTAGGGGTAGCCCACTGTTTCAATGATGAGATATTGAGCCTTGTTATGGTTTAGACACTTTACTTTTATCTTTATTTTATGGTGCATTTATATCCAGTTCATATAGCATGTTCTTCATGTATCTTGTTACGTCCCTCTGAGGACCTGGTGATCTCTCCAGGTATAGGCACTTTCCCACAGGAGTATGGATCGGCACTGGATCCCTTCATACCTTGATGATGAGGCATCTCCCGCTGATATCTAGATTTATGTTATTCTTTGAGACTAATAGTGGACATCTACTCTATTTAAGATTATTTTCATAGCTGTTTGGTGTGGGCATGTCCACCCGGCTATCTTTTGACTCACTTATTTATTCTATTTGGACTTCTTATATCTTCTGTGTGTGTTGTGGATAAGATATAGTTTTATGATGTTCTGGCCTACGATTTATACTATTATAGCTTATGTATATATACGATGATTCCATATATTGGAGTATTCTTTGTATATATGCAGCTGGCATGTCCATGTACTTGGTCCTAAGTATTTTGGGACCGGGGCGTTACAGAGAATTGTAATTCTCCGTGTAAGTACCATAGAGAATAGCCATTTCCAGTGTTAAAAACATGAGAATGACCATTCTTCGTGTAAAAATTACGGAGAATGGACATTCCCAGTATTAAAAAACATGAGAATGGTCATTCTCCGTATTTTTAAAACGGAGAATTATCATTCTCCGTGTTAGAATGCAGGAGAATGGTCATTATCTGCGTTATAATGACAGAGAATGGTCATTCTCCGTGTTAAATAATACGGAGAATGACCATTCTTCGTATTATAATGACGGAGAATGGCCATTCTCAGTGTAAAAACCACGAAGAATGGCCATTCCCATTGTTAAAAAAATATGAGAATGACCATTCTTCGTGGTCATTTTTCGTGTTATAATGACGGAGAACAGTTGACAGAAAACTAATTTTTTGTTTTGTCTTATTTTTTGTAGAAAAAAATCTGTCAGAAATAAGGATTCAAGAGTTTTTCGTTTTTCTTTCAAAATAATGCTAACTCTTATGGAGGGTGTCAATAAAGATGGCGGCCGTTTACCCGAGCCGGTTATTGATTCTTTAAAGAATATCGGTTTCTGAAATTTCGTCGAGGTATTCTACAAAAATAGCGTCAGCATTCAAGAATTAGCCAAGGTATCGGAAGGTCTTGAAAATTTGATAGGAACTTACTTGGAAGACAAAGATGGCGTCGGGTACTTTCAATTGAGCACCACTGTTAAAATAGCGCAAAATATCGACGATATGGCAGTCATCTTCGGTCTACCGCTGAAGGAAGAAAGCGAGGATGATGTTAATTACAGAAAGTTGATCACAGAAAAACAACAGCAGGCTATTCCGTCGAAATCGTTGAGCCTGTGTAGAGACCACTTCAGAAGATTGTTGACTAATTCCAAGAGCAAACAAGGAGAAGTCACGAATACGGAAGTGAGTGAGAAGTTCTTTGAATTGCTAAAACGGCTTCGTGACGGAGATAAACAAGTTAAACCAGATGATTTGGCCAAGCTAATAATATTCTATTTGTGCCAAACAGCATTCTTCATAAGGTCTGGCTGTTCAAATTTATCGTACAGATTCTTGGCCTTGGTAGACAGTGTAGAAGTAATAAAAAAGTATCTGCTGGCTAAGGTTAATATTGGCATATGTCATGGGGAGCATCAAGAAGGCAACAAGTAAAACTGTTGGGGGAGATTGCTCTAATGCATACCCCAAGATTGAAAGTTGCACACTATATTTCCTCTACTAGTTTGCATAACATAGTACCCTTGTGGAAAGAAAATTCGACCCAATTCCTGAATACCCAAGATTTTTCACATGGGATGGGTACGCAATCTCACTCTTCCTCAAGAACGAATATCAAAACAAATTGAAATCGAAAATCGTATTCAAAGATTTGGTTATATCTGTTGGAAAAGAGGGAGGACACAAAGAAGATGAGCTACCTATACAAGAAGAAGGTGCATAAGAGGGAGAGGGACACCACCAAACATGTGGGGATGAGATTGCTGAACAAGATAGACCCCAACAAGCTGAAATGAACACCACGATGAAGGGGTCGGTTCAGGAATTGGAGGAGTTGAGAAAACAGAAATCTGATATTCTTACGGAGAACGAGAAACTCCATGAAAAGCTTAAAGAGCTAGAGGCACAAGAAGCCCAACAACGTACAGTCAACGTCGTGATGGAAGGCTCGGTTCAGGAATTAGAGGAGTTGAGAAAACATAAATCTAATATTCTTGCGGAGAACGAGAAACTCCATAAACAGCTTAAAGAGCTAGAAGCACAAGGAGCCTAACAACGTAAAAGGAACACCTCGATGGAGGCATCGGTGCAAGAATTGGACTCCTTGCGAAGAGAGAAATATGAGACGGATAATGGCCATTATCCGTGTTATAATGATGGAGAATAACCATTTTCCGTGTTATAATGACGGATAATGGCCATTCTCCGTGTTATAATGGCGGAGAATGGTCATATTTCGTGTTAGAGTGCAAGAGAATGGCCAGACTCCGTGTTATAATGACGGAGAATGGTCATTCTCCGTGTTATGACCACGGAGACTGGCCATTCTCCATGTTAGAGTGCAGGGAGAATGATCTTTTTTTATTTCTTTTTTGATTGACATCGTACCTTTCATTGATGTTTGTTTTATATCAGTACAAATAACCGAGCAGCTCAGAAAAACAAATAAAAGACTCGTTAATGAGAAAAGCGAGCTTCAAAGGAAAGTTGAATTGTTGAATAAAGAAGCCATTGAAAAGGATACAAAAATCTCTAATCTTTGAAGCCATGGCTAAAGTATTGCAGCTTGAAGAGACTCAACAAGCTGCTGAACAACAATCTGCTGAACTTGATGATCCAACAGTATTCAAAAAAGAAGAGGAGAGGGGCCAAAATGGATGATAAAAACCATCAGCAGTATTAGCCGATGAAGATTTTACTCCCTTGGGGAAGAAAACAGGAACAAAGGCTAATAAAAAAAGCGGAAGATTAATGCAGATCCGAAACCAAAACCTCAACCCAAACCTAGGGTCAGAAGAAACAATAAGAAGGCAGATTCGAAAGCCGAACACGATGCCAAAATGGTTGAACTAATAAAGGACGGTTATATACTAAAGGAATACGAGGACCTCATACTTTGGAATGATGCGGATGAAGAGCTGCATAAGCTTTATAAGGACATCGTATTCCCAAACAAGATAAGTCCAACATATGTGTTCTGAACTCGACCAATCTCCGTCCAATTCATAACGGAGAATGGTCATTGTCACTCCCGTTTCCCGTTATATGTATTTTCGTATGCGTATACGAGATTTCTGGCATTTATCAGGTGGACCGTAGTTAGACTTGTTTTGCTTAGCCTAGTCTTGCTTTAATCTTGACTTAGTTTATTTGATTGGTTTGGTTCAATTTGACTTGGTTTGGCTTGGCTTGGTTTGAGATGGAGAGGGTTGATATATAACCCAACTCCTTCTCTCTCTCTCTCTCTCCTCATTCACTTCTTTATTTACTTCTTCATCTTCTTCATTTACTCCTCCCACCTACCAAGTCCTAGGCAAGTGCAACTTGCTTCATGGAGGAACTCCATTTTTATTGTTCCATTATCTTCCTCACGAGATTCTAAGACACTTTAGTGCTTAGCATTTTTAATTTTCATAGTTTATTTCTTGTAGATCTAAGTTGGTTGTATTTTCGTTTTCTTGGGTTGATCTACCAAACTTTATTATTTTTAAGTTTTTATTGTTCTATGTTGTATATAATTCAACTTTACCCAAAATGGACCTTTGAAAAGTTAGATCTCGACTTATTTTGAGGAAGTTGTGGCCAAAATAAGATTTGAGCATTTTCTAGTTCATCTGTGCTGAATTTGGCATGGACGATGAATAGTGCCGCATGAATAGTACCGCATGGATGAATAGTGCCACATGCATAAATAGTGCTGCATGGATAAATAGTGCCACATGCATGAATAGTGTCGCAGGAATGAATAGTGCCGCAGGAATGAATAGTGTCGCATGGATGAATAGTACCGCATGAATGAATAGTGCCGCTTGGCTTGCATAGTGCCGTATGGATGCATAGTGCCGCAGGAATAGTGTCACATGGCTTGCATAGTATCGCATGGATAAATAGTACCGTATGGCTTGCATAGTGCCGCATAAGGCTGCATAGTGCCGCAGAAGGCTGCATACTGCCTATTTTGGCTGTTTTTGGCTGTTTTAAGTCCTATTTGGTTGAATTGTGGCCATAATTTCTTCCAACTTCCAACATGAAAGTTGTAGATCTTTTTTTTGGCTTCAAGAATGTATTATTAGCTATTTTATACAAGTTTTTCTCATTCATGATAATGTAAGGATACAACACGATAGTGGCCTGTTGAGGCGCACTCTTAACAAGTAACAAGTAACTTTGCATGATGATTCTTGATAGTGACCCGTCGTGGTGCACTCTTGACAAGTAACATGACATGATAGTGGTCCGTCGTGGCACACTCTTGATAAGTAAACCCAACATGATAATCTCGACATGCTGTTGTAACGGCTATCTTGACTTGCTAAGTAACTCTTGTTTTGACACCGTGGGTGTTTGTGCTTGTATAAGCTACATGTCTCGTCTTGCATCATGACTAGGGCATGAATTCCTGGTTACCACGGACAGGGATTCGTACTGAATCTGACTAGAATAATGATTAGATTTATCAAGTAGTTCATGAAGGAATTTCTCAGCTACAGGCAGTCCCGTTATCTGGGCGCTCTAATTGGACTTGTAGCCTGCCGTCGAGTAGGGCACATTTCCAGTACACTGTCATGTGTTACACCCCTAAGTCACCTAATTCAATACTTTCAACTTGTGACCGGATAACCTGGATTAAGTCTGCAGGGCTTGTGGCTGTTGGAAGATCTCATTGCATCTTGTTAGTAATTAGGCTTGTGATAACCCTAGTTAGTTAAAGTATCAAGCCGTACTCATTGCTTGGTCGTAATTGATGGATGGAGTCCCGTCTAGTCTTGCCTAGGCAAGACCAGTACATGGTTATTTCAGCACATTACTGTTATGCTTTACTCTTGTCGATAATTGGTTGGAGACTAAGCTCTGTTCAGGTGAAGGGTTATAACCCCGGTCCTTGTTTGGTTTACGGGTCATAACTTGGCTACCAGAATAGTCCCTTAGTTGTCTTATCGTTTATCACATTGTTTTCTCTAGGTCATGTCTTTTATTATCCATTATGTCTCATGTGCTATATGCTGGTTTTAGTTCTTAAGTGAAGCCTCCCTTGTGGCACTTGCTCTTTCTGGGGTCTGACCCAGCTGGTTTTGTATGGCCAGATTTCGGAGTAGCACCCGAGGAACTTCCAGCCTTCCAGCCAGATGGTGAACACTAGGCGCAACCCTGGCGACGAGTGGGTTTTATTTTGCTCTCATACTCTATTGTAAATTATTCTTTTGAGCCATTTAGCCGCCGAACAAGTGTTAGTTCGTGTTGAATTTACATTCCTGTCTGCCTAAGAACTGTAACATGATTGACAAATCCTAGGGTTGATCATGTATAACTTAAACTCTTGCTAGTCTTCGCATTTTGTATGACAAGCTTCATGATCATCTGAATATGTAATGTTTGGGATGCCTTACTTTGTATGTATGATGATCTACCATCTTGTTACGTTTACTTGCTTGCTTGAGATTGAGACACTAGGCTTGTTCTTGATCCTAAGAGACAAATGGCTTGTAGTAAACCCTCATACATCTAGACAGCCGTAACCGTATTGCGAGGTGGGATTCACTTCAATGTACGTAGTTGGCCGTGTCTGTCCCCCGCTCTCCAGTATTCTGGTTCTGGGGTGTGACACGGTTTAAGTGGTGGCCCATACAGGTCTTATAAATCAAGATGTGTGAGGGTTTCACTGAATAGATGTCTCAATCAGCACTCGCCTTTGACCTCTACTTGTGTCTTCTAATCTTTCTGAAATCTTGACCTGATCACATGTTTATATCCTCGATCTATCATGGTCCTTGCTTATTGTTTCCCATATCGTTTCTTCAGCGGCATTGTTCCTGGTCCTACCGATCAGCAAGGCGGAACACCTCCAGTGGACCAGCAGCAACCTGGAGACCAAGCCCAACACTCTGGAGCAGCCTCCCGAGTCATGCATTCCGTGGATCCAGAGCCCCCAGTTCAGCCAGTCCAGCCTACAGAGCCTGACAATGGAACCCTGGTGGGTCTCATCAGGGAATTGCTTGCATCTCAAGATCATCGTGGCGATGCCCTGTACTAGATAGTACAAGATGCCATGGGCAGAGTTGGTTACCAAGGGAACAACGCGGCCAACAGCTTCAAGCGTCTGAACCCTCCTTTCTTTGACGGCACTGAAGATGCTATTGCTGCTGATGTATGGCTTCAGGACACAGAGGTTATCCTGGAAGCAGCTAGGATTCCTGAGGAAAAGAAGGTGGCCGTTGTACGCCTGTAGTTATTGGACTTAGCCCGCAGCTGGTGGGCGATGCTAGCAGTTGGATTACCGACGCCTGTCTCATGGGCTGTGTTCAGCAACAAGTTCCAGACCAAGTACTTCGACGCAGTAGCTCGGTATGATCTGCAGACGAGATTCACCAATCTTAAGCATATGGGAAGGACGATCGATGGATATGCGGTCGAGTTTTCTAGACTCAGTCGGTTTGCTCTTACCTTGGTGGCAACCGAATTGGATCGAGTCCAGCGATTCCAGCAGGGGCTCCACCTAGAGATCATTATAGCAGTGGAGCAGTTTGAGCCCCAGACATTTGATGCTGTCTTGCGAGCAACGAAGAGGCATGAGTATACCTCGCAGAGGATTGTAGATAGAAGCGGAGGACAGAAGAGGTCTCATGGACAGATGTCCCAGTCATCAGCACCAGCCCCGACAGCTAAGGCTTTAACTATTGGAGCTTCTAGACGGGCGACCACAGTTTCATCGGTTCAGTACTCGACGTCGACGTATCCTCAGCAACAGAAGCAGAAGCAGTCTTCCGCAAAGGGCTACACTCATTATGGAAAGCCATGACATGTAGTATCAGAGTGTCGCAGAGCACAGGGATTGTGCTTGGCTTGTGGGGCACCAGATCACAAGATAGGATCTTGTCCGAATAGAGCCAGTTCATCGTCATCAAACCTAACCAGTCTATCGGTTAGGGGTCCAGTACCAGTGCAGCAGCAGTACCAGCCTCCGAGACCATTACCGCCTCAGGCTCAGCAGTATGCCTAAGCTCAGATTCAGAACCAGCAGAGAGGTCACCAGCAGAGATGACTAGCACCAAGTTAGGCTATGGCTTTGACCGTGGAGGAAGAGTTAGCTTCAGGTGAGGTGGTGGCAGGTACCATTCTCGTCAACTCTTTTCCAGCAGTAGTATTATTTGATTCGGGTGCATCGCATTCATTTATGTTTGCACGATTCGTAACACGGATAGGACTGGAGCCCGAGTCATTATCAGTAAGGCTCAATATACTTACTGGTAACGGTCTTTTGGGAGTAGATAGAGTATTTTCCTCGTGTCGAATCGTAGTTAGCGGTAGAGAGTTTTCCGCTAGGTTGATAGAATTCCCGATGGCCGATTATGATGTGGTCCTAGGAATGGATTGGTTGAAGGAGCAATATGCAAGAATAGACTGCCATATTGGTAGGATTATTTTTGGTATTTCCGGTGAGGCAGAGTTTTCATTCTCTAGGGGCGAAGTAGAACCTTTTCCCCCAGTATTGCGGATGGCAGTAGCAGAGGCAGTTCAGTTTCCCAGAGTCGTTGAAGAGTTCCCAGACGTGTTCCTCGAAGAGCTTTCAGGCATGCCCCCAGAGAGAGAGAGAGATAGAGTTCACCATTGATTTGCTTCCAGGGACGGTACCAGTGTCAGGAGGAGTCTACTGGATGGCACCTTCAGAGTTAGACATCTTGTACAAGATGATTGAAGAACTCAGGACCAAAGGATTCATTCGTGCTAGTGGATCACCTTGGGGAGCCCTGATACTTCTTGTGAAAAAGAAGGATGGTACGTTAAGATTATGTGTTGATTATCGTACCTTGAACTCTGTAACAGTTAAGAACAGATATCCTCTACCAAGGATAGATGATTTATTTGATCAGCTCAGAGGGACGGCAGTATTTTCGAAGATTGACTTGCGGTCAGGATACCATCAGATCAGAGTTATAGAGCAAGACATCCCGAAGACGGCATTCGGATCCAGATATGGATATTGGGAGTTTCTTGTTATGTCATTTGGAGCAACCAATGCGCCAGTCGTATTCATGGACCTCATGAATCGTATCTTCATGCCCTATTTGGACCAGTTCATGATAGTGTTTATAGACGACATCTTAGTCTATAGCAAGAATGAGGCAGAGCATGAGCAGCATCGTCTATAGTTCTTCAGATTCTCAGAGAGCACCAGTTGTACGCGAAGTTCAGTAAGTACGAGTTTTGGCTGGATCGTATCTCGTACTTAGGTCACATCATTACCAGAGGTGTAGTGGAAGTGGACCCCCAGAAGATAGTGGCTATAGAGTCATGGCCAGTTCCCAGTACCGTCGCAGAAGTTCGGAGTTTCCTAGGATTGGTTGGATATTACCGACAGTTTTTCTCAGAATTCGCTCGGATTTCAGCACCACTGACTCAGTTGACCCGCAAGGATGTGCAGTTTGCTTGGTCAGCAGAGTGTCAGAGTTATTTGTGAAGTTGAAGCAGAGATTGATGACGGCTCCCATTCTCACGTTTCCAGATGGGACTGGAGGATTTTCAGTTTATTAATGTGATGCTTCTGGCAGAGGATTGGGGTATGTCTTGATGCAGCATGGTAAGGTAGTAGCTTATGCGTCACGTCAGCTTTGTGAACATGAGTGGAATTACCCGACCCACAACTTGGAGTTAGCAGCGGTGGTTTTCGCACTTAAGTTATGGAGACATTATTTGTATGGAGATCGGGTGGAGATTTTTACCGACCACAAGAGTATGTGTTTACCCAAAAGGATCTTAATATGCGTCAGATGAGATGGCTAGAGCTACTTGTGGATTATGACATCAACTTGCAGTATTATGCTGGGAAGGCCAACGTAGTAGCAGATGCATTGAGCAGAAGAGCTGGAGTTTATTTTCTAACAGCGCAACCAGAATTGTTAGCAGATCTTCAGAAGATGGGTATTGAAGTTGTTCTTCCCACCAATGTGGCATTGATGGCCAGTATACAAGTTTAGTCCAGTATAGTTGAGAGGATTAAGATGGCGCAATCAGCAGATTTCAAGCTTCAGCGACTTAGAGCAGAGTGTGAAGTAGGACGGAGACCAGAGTTATGTATTCATGAAGACGGTACACTTCGACATGGGAGGTGTCTTTGTGTACCTAATGGTGATATCAGACAGGAGATCATGGCAGAGGCTCAAAGTTCTCAGTATTCAATTCATCCCGGTTGCACGAAGATGTACCGAGACATCCGTCAGCATTTCTGGTAGAATGGCATGAAGAGGAAGATAGCACCGTTTGTCTCTCGTTGTTTAGTTTGCCAACAAGTTAAGGCTGAACATCAGAGACCAGCTGGACTTCTTCAACCTTTACCGATCCCAGAATGGAAATGAGAGCACATAACCATAGATTTTGTAACTGGGTTACCTAAATTCCCAGCTGGAAGAGATGCAATCTGGGTTATAGTTGACAGACTCACCAAGGTAGCTCATTTTTCCCCTTCAGAATTGGTCAGTCGACGGACCAGCTAGCAGAGATGTACCTCAGATAGATTGTCAGATTGCATGGAGTGACAGTTAGTATCATATCAGACAGAGATTCAAGATTCACATCGCACTTTTGGTGGAGTCTTCAAGAGAGCTTGGAGACTCGTCTCAAGTTCAGTTCAGCTTATCATCCGCAGACAGATGGTCAGTCAGAACGCACGATCCAGACTCTTGAAGATATGTTGTGGTCATGTACACTCGACTTCGGTGGTTCGTGGAAAGATCACCTGCATCTCGTGGAATTCTCCTATAATAACAGTTTCTAGGCTAGTATCCAGATGGCACCCTTTGAAGCATTGTATGGCAGGAAGTGCATATCACCTTTAGCTTGGGATGATGTCGGCGAGAGACAGATGCTTGGTCCAGAGATGATTACGCAGACAATCGAGGTGGTCAGGCAAGTCAGAGATCATCTTCGAGTTGCCCAAGATCGCCAGCGCCATTGGGCCGATTCTTATCGGCGTCCCCTTGAGTTTTCGATCGGCGACCACGTGTTCCTTAGGATCTCGCCTACCCGTGGCGTCATTTGATTCGGCGTACGGGAAAAAAAGCTTAGTCCTAGGTACATAGGGCCGTTTGATATCCTTGAGCGAGTAGGTGATGTGTCCTATCGTCTCGTTCTTCCGCCGTCGTTAAGTGAGGTATATGACGTATTCCATGTATCCCAATTGCGACGGTACATCCAGATCCGAGCCATGTCCTTGATCATTCGGAATTGGTTGTTGGTACCAACCTTTCGTATGAGGAAAGGCCCGTATCCATTTTGGACCGAAGGAAGAAGGTACTCAAGAACAAGACTGTTAGCTTAGTCCGTGTTGCTTGGGGTCACCACTCTTTGGGTGAGTCAACGTGGGAGCATGAGGATGATATCCGCTCGCGATATCCACACCTATTTGACTCATAAGGTATAATGTCTTCCTTATGCCTTATCCCTTCGATTCCTTGCTTGCATGAATGATTGCTTGATTGACTGCTAGTTGTAGCTTGTTTATGATTAATATAGCTGGCCCCGACATTTCAAGCCTCTTGATTTAATTTCGAGGACGGAATTCTTTTAAGGTGGGTAGAGTTGTCACTCCCGTTTTTTGTTATACGTATTTTCGTATGCGTATACGAGATTTCTGGCATTTATCAGGTGGACCGTAGTTAGACTTGTTTTGCTTAGCCTAGTCTTGGTTTAATCTTGACTTGGTTTATTTGATTGGTTTGGTTCAATTTGACTTGGTTTGGCTTGGCTTGGTTTGAGATGGAGAGGGTTGATATATAATCCAACTCCTTCTCTCTCTCTCCCCTCAGTCACTTCTTCATTTACTTCTTCATCTTCTTCATTTACTCCTCCCACCTACCAAGTCCTAGGCAAGTGCAACTTGCTTCATAGAGGAACTCCATTTTTGTTATTCCATTGTCTTTCTCACGAGATTCTAAGACACTTTAGTACTTAGCATTTTTAATTTCTATGGTTTATTTCTTGTAGATCTAAGTTGGTTGTATTTTCGGTTTTTTTTTGGGTTTTGATCTACCAAACTTCATTATTTTCAAGTTTTGATTGTTCTATGTTGTAGAGAATTCAATTTTACCCAAAATGGACATTTAAAAATTTAGATTTCGACTTGTTTTGAGGAAGTTATGGCCAAAATAAGATTTGAGCATTTTCTAGTTTATCTGTGCTGAATTTGGCAGGGACGATAAATAGTGTCGCAGGAATGAATAGTACCGTATGGATGAATAGTGCCATAGGCATGAATAGTGCCGTATGGATGAATAGTGCCACAGGCATGAATAGTGTCGCAGGAATGAATAGTATCGCAAGAATGAATAGTGCTGCATGGATGAATAGTGCCGCAGGAATGGATAGTGCCACATGGCTTGCATAGTGCCGCATGGATGCATAGTGCCGCAGGAATAGTGCCACATGGCTTGCATAGTGCCGCATGGATGAATAGTACCGCATGGCTTGTATAATGCCGCAGGAGGCTGCATAGTGTCGCAAAAAGCTGCATAGTGCCGCATAGTGCCTATTTTGGCTGTTTTAAGTCCTATTTGGCTAAATTGTGGCCAAAATTTCTCCCAACTTCCAACATGAAAGTTGTAGATCTTTTCCTTGGCTTCAATAATATGTTATTAGCTATTTTATGCAAGTTTCTCTCATTCATAATAATGTAAGGATAGAACACGATTGTCACGACCCGCTCCCGAATAATCGGATACGAGTCGGACACGCCCAGCCTTCGTCGATGGTCACGACGAAGTAAGCTGTACAATACTAAGAAAAACTCCAAGTCACAATGTAATATAAACAGACACAGCTTTTATAACGTACCCAAAAATGATCACCAATATCCATCAAGTTTTTAATACAAAATCAGCCGGAGACAAATCCGGTCAAATAAAATAAAGATACAATAATGAATAACCAAAATACAATCTCCAGAAAAATAAAATAAAATGAAAGCTGTAATATCCAATGCAATCACATGCTCCATGTGGCCTCCCACTCACCTGCAACGTATCCTGTCAAGAAAAGAGCAAAGTACAACCATGACAAGACAATATACAATGTAATCTGTAGTACAGAATACAAGATGAAACCAGAATACCATAACAGAAAATGAAACTACGGTACCAGAGATGAAATGTAAAAACTGCAGACAATGGACGACAATCAATATGCTAGACAATGAACACGGCTATTAATGTATAAGGCAATGAATCACGACAATCAATATGCAAGTATGACAATTTTTTGAAATATTAAAACTAATGTGTGATCGTCTTAGGAGCACAATCAATCAATGAGGCAATGAGTCAATGAGTCAATCAATTCTACAAGGTCCGGCTTCATCGTACGTGAAGTGTACGATTAGGCTATCCACAATTACCTATGTTGGGTGTGGTCACACAAAAGCTAATATTTCCCCCAATCTCCGTAATAAACAATGACTCACAAGCAATGAACAATGGTACAAGACAACGTGTGTATCTCGTATCCGATATGAGAACATGGCACATGAAGGTAAGACATAAATACAGAGTACAAGTCGAGCAAGTGTACTTGCCTCGGTTTGGTTGCACGAGAGTAGTACTGCATGGTTGTAAATCACCTTTTATATTTGTACAAGTATTAGGGTTTTAAAAGGAATTACCATTAGCTAGAAGACTAACTAGTTAAATAATTATAAACCATTTACTTATTAAATAATTTAATATTCTTATGGAAAAATAGTTTTTAACTAGATAAATAGAAACCTGCTTTTAAACCATACTTTCAAAAAGTATAATATAGTTTTATTCCAAATAATTAAGTAAGATAATTTAAACTATGTTTAACAAAATGAACCACTTGTCATAGAATAAAGTATTTATATAAATATTTTTAACAAAGGAACCATTTAGAAAATACTTACTATTTAATTCATTTATAACATACGATATTATCTAATAGTAGCAAATAATACTTATAACAAAGTATATATGGTAAAACATTTTCTAATCATTTGCTATTAAAATATTTTGCAATTTACTAATTATATTAATCCAGAGTTACTCAATAAGATTAGTAATAATTTTAGCAAGGACAACAATTCTACTAAACATTTATACTAGTAAAAACATTTAAAATAATATTACAATTTAAATAGGAAGTCACAATAATAGATAAATTAATATGGATATTACCAAACTAGCCCAAATCCATCCTAGTTATAAACCTTAATCCCAACAATTTAATTTACAATTAAAACTAAAACTCAGCCAGTTATTCAATTCAGCCCAAACCAGTCCACTAGAAAATAATTTAAACAAAACTAAAAACTAGTAAATGAACCCATCTAAATCAGCCCAGCACTCAATCCAGCCCACTGTCTAATCCTAACATATATTAACAACTGCTAATTAACCCAGCCTTTATACTCATCCCAGAGCCCAACTCTGTTGGCCCGAAAACCCGGCCCATAAGCTCAACAACCTAACAATATAAGCCTTTGCACATTCTCTCTCCTCCATTTCTAATACTCAGCCGAACAGAAACCTAAGTCCAACCTCCTTCTTCGTCTTCTTCCTCTGCTTGGAAACCCTAATCCTTAGACTTCTTCTTCTTCCTCTGTCTCTCATGGCTAGGAAAACCCTAACTCCATCTTCTTCCCTAAACTATCACCCCATGGCTCCATACAGTCGAACAAGCAAACCCCAGTCCACTCCTTCGAGCACTTCCCCCAATCCATCGTCCTCTTCCTCCAGCCATAACTCGAACCCTATTCTCAAGCTTCCCTTCCCAGCGAGCAACCCCATGGAGGAAACCCTAACCGAAGGTTTCTCTCTCACAGCCTCTTCTTCTTTCCTTCGTCTTCGTCTGTTCTTCTACAACCAGCAAAACCCTAGATCCGGCCGTTCGAAAACCTAACCCTAGGTCTTCCTTCATCCCTGTAAATGTTAGGAAACCCTAACCCAAAGTGAAACCCTAGCTTCTAGGTCTTCTCCTCACAGAAACCCTAATTCCCAATTAGAACCCTAACAGCAAAGAGAGAGGAGATCGAGAGAGATCGATGAGAAATCTCACCAGCCTGGAGGGGACGTCGATCCACGGCACGGCGGCGAGATCCGAGCACTGACGGCGAGCTTTGACTTCCGGTGGTGGCTCGGCGAGTCTGGTGGTGGCTTGGCGGAGCAGGCTTCGGTCGGCACAGGCTACGAAGCAACGGCTCGAAACCCAAAGAGCCAGGCGCGGTTGTCGGAGAGGCACACGAGACTCGAAGTCGGCTCGAGTCTCGAGGAGTCGATGCAGCTCTCGAAGCATCGCCGCGGAGATCGATGCGGGCCCTGCAGTCGAGGCGGCTCGCTGCTTGATGACGATGGTGCGATCTCCAAGATCAAGCGCGGCAGTTGAGACGGCTCTGGCTTCAAGGCGGCGGTCGGCGCTCTGCAACTCCGGCGAGGGTGCGGCGACGATCGGCGGTGCTCGGCCGAGGAGAATGCGGCGGTGCTTGGCCAGATCAGGGAAGAGAGAGAACAGAGAGAGAGAGTGACATGTCAGAGAGAGAGTGTCAGATGTCAGAACTGTATTGGAATACGTGTAGTATATATAATAATATTGTGTATGTGTCCAGTGGGAAATGGCAGTGCTGTAAATAACTGTAGATCTGGGTGTTTTTGTGTATAGTGGCAGATCAGTAAATAAAATTAGATCTGAGGGCTAAATTAGAATAGTTGTAACAGCTTTTCCAAAACAATAAAATTCTAACATATTTCAAAATTCAAATTTTAAAATAGTTTTCCAAATTAAAACAGATTTTAAAATCAATAGTTCAAACATCTTCTGCAAATCAAATATTCCCTCCAATAATTTCAAGGATTTCAATTATTTAAAAATAATAACAAGATAATGATTTTATAATCAATAACTAATAACAAAATTAAGTAACTGAATATAAATAAATATCTTAATAGATCAGAATCAAAGAGATAATTTTGTCATTAGATCAATCTCCATAATTATGATACTATAAGTAACAAAATTAATATAATAGATTAAAATAATCAAAGTAGAATTGAATAAAATCTAGTTATTCACAAGAACAAGATTTTTATCAATTAATAAAATATTGAATCATATTTAAAGGAAAGATTTATAATCATGAGCTAATTTATTTATGGTAAAATTAGAACCAACCGTTAAGGTTAAATAAAAATGGAATCAATAAAGCAATTAAAAGACTTATTATTTAAACTAGGAATAATATCTTTTTAGAAAATAATTTGCAAATAAACAGAAATATGAATTTAGATTTTCATAAGAGAACAATACTAAACCTAAAAGAATTTATGAAAAATCTCCAAAATTTTACCAAAATTGAGTTAGCGAGTTACAACGATAGTGGCCTGTTGAGACGCACTCTTAACAAGTAACAAGTAACAAGTAACTTGACATGATGATTCTTGATAGTGACCCGTCGTGGTGCACTCTTGACAAATAACATGACATGATAGTGGCCCGTCGGGACGCACTCTTGATAAGTAAATCCAACATGATAATCTCGATATACTGTTGTGACGGCTATCTTGACTTGCTAAGTAACTCTTGTCTTGACACCGTGGGTGTTTGTGCTTGTATAAGCTACATGTCTCGCCTTGCATCATGTCTAGGACATGAATTCCTGGTTACCACGATCATGGATTCATACTGAATCTGACTAGAATAATGACTAGATTTATCAAGTAGTTCATGAAGGGATTTCCCAGATACAGGCAGTCACGTTTTCTGGGCGTTCTAATTGGACTTATAGCCTGCTGTCGAGTAGGGCACATTTCTAGTACACTATCATGTGTTGTACCCCCAAGTCACCTAATTCAACTCTCTTAACTTGTGACCGGATAACCTGGATTAAGTCTGCAGGGCTTGTGGCTGTTGGAACATCTCATTGCATCTTGTTAGTAATTAGGCTTGTGATAACCCTAGTTAGTTAAAGTATCAAGCCGTACTCATTGCTTGGCCATGATTGATGGATGGAGTCCCGTCTAGTCTTGCATAGGCAAGACCAGTACATGGTTATTTCATGCATTACTGTTATGCTTTACTCTTGTCGACAATTGGTTGGAGACTAAGCTCTGTTCAGGTGAAGGGTTACAACCCCGGTCCTTGTTTGGTTTACGGGTCGTAACTTGGCTACCAGAATAGTCCATTAGTTGTCTTATCGTTTATCACCTTATTTTCTCTAACTCATGTCTTTTATTATCCTTTATGTCTCATGTGCTATATGCTGGTTTTAGTTCTTAAGTGAAGCCTCCCTTGTGGCACTTGCTCTTTCTGGGGTCTGACCAAGCTAGTTTTGTATGGCCAGATTTCGGAGTAGCACCCGAGGATCTTCCAGCCTTCCAGCCAGATGGTGAACACTAGGCGCAACCCTGGCAACGAGTGAATTTTATTTTGCTCTCTCACTCTATTGTAAATTATTTTTTGAGGCGTTTAGCTGTCACGACCCGTTACCCAAATTGTTGGGCCGGGCCGAGCCATGTCCAGCCTACGCTTAAGATAAAGCGCAGTAAGCTGTTCTAGAGATAACAAGACAAGACTAAATGTGCTAACAGTTCTATAAGTGAAGAAGAATCATAAATGCTCCAAACACAAAAGTCGTCGTATATAGTGAAATATCCAAGTACAAGTAAACTGAAATGTAAAACTGGATACATGTCCAGTTACAAAATGATATAGTCTAATACATGACTACACTAAGTATCCCAAGCAGCTAAGCAAACTAGACGAGTCTCCCCGCAGGAACATCCTCGTAAAGCAGAGTCGGGTCCTCGGCAGTAACTCCATAATACGAATCACAGAGCAACTCCTCCTCAGTAAGTATACCTACAACGTTATCCTGTCAGGACGGGAGCAAGTACTAAATCTGGCAAACTAGCATATGAAACATGGAAATGAACATGAGAGGAATAACTGGAAAGAATGGCATCACACAGTCTATCATGGCAAGGACACATATGTCATAGAGACAGATGTATATGTAATGTTTAAAACTGTAGCAGGTACGTGATCGGTCAATAGGTGTACAATGTACCGAGGCATAATGTAAATAAAATGTACATACGTACAAGTGTAAAGGCGATATATGTACACACGTACAAATACAGCTTGGAGAGTAAGGCCTACGGCGCAGTATCATATAAAATGTAACTTTGCTCGGTACTGAAGAGGGAGTATGATCACGTACTCTACTATCAGTTTCCCCATAACCCATATTCTAATCATGTGAGAGATACATCAAGACTGTTCTAAGCATGGTAGTAACTGAAAGTACAACATGTAGAGATCTAACTTGCTACCCCAAGGATCAGCATGTAACATGGTGGGGTTTACAGTTCATTCATGTGACAATATGTAAAGTTCGTAGAAAGTACTTGCCTCTAGCAAAGCAAAACAAAACAAGCTGCGATAACAATGCTATGGATGTCTGGTAGCTCGTCACTGTAGAAGTAAATATAACAACTTAGTTTTACACTAAGCTAAGACACTAGGACACTAATTGGTGAAACACGACTTGTGACTGGGCACCTAGCCAATAATGATGACTTGGCATAGGAGACCAATGTGGGGTGACACACTATGTTAACTAACTTTCTAGGGTCTTTACACTAGTGAGGGATGGGGTTCAACACGACTAAAACTCCAAATAACACAAAAAGCTACAAGTCGTAATTAATCAATAAATAAATCAAAAGATCATTGTGTTCTAACAATTTTAGAGATAGGCAAAAAGCCTAGTTTTTCTTAAAGCAAAGTATCAAAGTGATCCTTGTTAATCATAGAAATTTATTATAATTTTTCTGGAATTTATTATCCAGTACAAATATTTTATAAAAATCAGTTTTCCTAAGTATACAGAAAATGAGTTTTGGTTTCATATGCCAAACTAGGGGCAAAACAGTAAATTAAATACTACAAAAATTATACTAAATTAGCTAACTTAACAAAGTATCTAAAAACTATTTTTCCATAATTTTAGCAATATTTTAAGTATTTTTAGAAATTCAAAAACAGCAATGCACACAATAATTTATTATCTGCGTATTTTGTCCATGTATATAATTTGAACCAAAGTTCAAATACAGGACCCAAGGCCATGAATCAAGTCCAATATGACTTGTACAGGTCTTGAATGTGTGAAAATACATTTGGGCCCAAAAACCCATGCTAGGCTTGGACACCAAATGGTTGCAGTAATTTAAATACACAAAAATACAAATTGATAAAAGTGCAAAGTAAATATTATTATTTTAATAAGGCAAAATTATACATAGTAGTTACAAAAGTATGACAACTTATTTTATAAAGATAATTTACACTAAGTAAAGTAAAACACATATATAAAAGTACATCTACAATATTTATATTTATACATAAATATATAGATATTTATAGCAAGGATATATATACATCATATATTAAAAGTTACATATATATATATGTAAGGAAAATAATTAATTTATAAAGTATATATATAATGTTTATATACAAATATATACAAATATATATATATATATATATATATATATATATATATATATATATATATATATATATATATATATATATATATATATATATATATATATATATATATATATATATATATAGAAAACATTTGATAATAAAGTGTATAAATTAATATATATACACACATGATAAATATATACATATATACATATATGTATATATATAAATACTAACATATATACATATAATTTACTAACTATAAAATATATACATATATACTAATATATATATATATATAATATATATATATATATATATATATATATATATATATATATATATATATATATTATATATATATATATATATATAAACAGCAAAGAAAAAGAAAAGAAAAAGAAAAAAAAAAGAAAAGGAAAAGAAAAAGAAACAACAGCAGCACAGGGGGGCTCGAACCCGAGTCTCTGGAAGAGGGGGGGGTTTCTAAACTGTGCGGGCTGGCCAGTAGGCCAGTCCGGCCGGTCTGTTAGGGAAGGGGGTTTGATTAATTTATTTCAGTCTGGTTTTTAATGGGTCTAAACCCGAAAAGTCCATTCGTTGCGTCTCTGTGTCCAGACAGTTTAGGACACGAGTACACACGAGTCCTGTGTCCTTGGCGTGCACGATGCGCACGAGTCCAATTGGCCGTGTCCGAGCTTACCATTAGGTTCGTCGGGACCAGGCGAGTCCGTGTCCGCGTACACGTGACACAAATCGAAGGGAGGAGGGTGTGACACGTACGTGTCCGAAGTCGGGCTGCTGTCGAGGAGGCGATCGACGGCTGGGGGCGTCGGGACGGCGGCGCTTGGGTGGCGCTGGACGCGGCTCGTCGAGGCGGACGTGATGGTGGTGGTGGTTTGCTGTGAGGGTGGGTGTAGGCATCGGGACAGGGCTTCGCCGGAGTTTGGGTTCCGACTAGGAAGTTGGGAAAGAGTGGGGCGGTGGTGGTCGTCGTGGGGTGTAGATCTAGGGTTTTAGGTCTGGGGGTCGATGGGGGTTTTATAGGGGGAGTTAAGGCGGTCGGGGCAGCCGGGAATGGCGGGGACAGGGCGGCGTGGCGGTCGTCGGGGCAGTCGGGGCAGTCGTCGGGGGTGGGTAGGTAGTTTAGCACTTAGGTCCTTAGGTTTTAGGTTATTTACAAATAGGTCCTAATCAGGTTAAAATGCAAATGATAATTTGCATTCCGCATTCAAAACAAATGGTAAATTACAAAATGCTATAAAAATAATTTAATAAATTGCATAACCATATTAAAACAATTCTAAAATTTACAAAATGATATTAAAATATTTAAATAATTTGCAAAATGCTATTTTTGTATATTTAAAACTCATTAAATTTATTTAAAAATTCTAGAAAATTTCTAAAATCATATTAAATTATTTTAAAACCAATAATGACATTTAATAATTAATTAACACTAGTTTAAAAATTTTTGAAAAAATCAGGGGCTTACATTAGCCACCGAGCAAGTGTTAGCTCGTATTGAATTTACATTCCTGTCTGCATAAGGGCTGTAACATGATTGATAAATCCTAGGGTTGATCATGTATGACTTAAACTCTTGCTCGTCTTCGCATTTTGTATGACTAGCTTTATGATCATCTGAATATGTAATGTTTAGGACGTCTTACTTTGTATGTCTGATGATCTACCATCTTGTTACAATTACTTGCTTGCTTGAGATTGAGACACTAGGCTTGTTCTTGACCCTAAGAGACTGATGGCTTGTAGTAAACCCTCATGCATCTAGACAGCCGTGACCGTATTGCGAGGTGGGATTCACTTCAATGTACGTAGCTGGCTGTGTCTGTCTCCCGCTCTCCAGTATTCTGGTTCTGGGGCGTGACAGTCATTCTCCGTGACAATTGGCCGGAGAATGGCCATTCTCTGTGACAGTTGGTCAGAGAACAGCCATTCTCCGTGTTAGTTGGTCGGAGAATGGCCATTATCCGTGACAGTTAGACGGCTGATGACTCTTTTTTCTTCTCTTTTCCTTTCTAGTCTTTTTTTCACAATTATTTCTTAGAATTTCTATTAATTTAATCTAAACTAAATTATGTGTAATGATATTGTATACATGAGTAAGCCGAAAGATAAAAATGAAGTTGAAATCATCATGTCAACAAAATACATACAAGACATACTCAACTATGAAGACAGAGAGGCTGGAATACTCCACATACTAATAAACAAGATGAAAGAAATTCAAAACAAAGCAAGAAGCGAAGTACAGTCAAGTTCACAGGAGGTGCAACATAAGTGGTCTGCATTCTTGATGCCCCACACATTGGTAAGAATCAAAAATGAAAATCCTTATTCATGTGTACACCGATGAAATGACGTAAAAAACTAACTCATGATATTGTGTTTTATTTTTGGGAAACAGTCCATCGTTCGCCGTGCCAATGAAGCAGAACCAAAAGACGGCACCCTTGACACTTTCAAAACAAATGTAGAAAACTTCGTCATGGGTTTAGAGGATGACATAGAGTGGCTATTCATTCCACTCTTTAATAAAACCATCAAATACTATACGCTGCTCACATTCAACTTGAGCTCCTACGAGTGGGCACACTACAACTCCTTGGCATAAAACACGTACGAAAAGGGAAAGAATGATGCAAAATTCGTGAAGGAGGTCTTGGAGCCTATCGTCAGGAGGAAAGTTGAGATGATGAGGGAAAGCTGCCAAGCGATAATGGAGTATGAGAGCACATAGACGAATTTTCATTCACAATGCCCACAACAAAAAGTACCAACTGCCTCTTGTACACGGCGTTTATATGAACTACTTGATGAATACTCCCTTCGGAGTACCAAAAGGAAACGACATGGAGTTTCACAAGAAGATTACAAAGGTTAGGTTGGAATGGGCTAAGAGGTTGCTTAAAAGTCAAAATGTATCACGCAAAGACATTATAAAAAATATAATGTAAATGGGCTAAGAACTTCTTTCTATTATCTTATGTTTGTCTTTTATTCTTCTGTGTCTGCATTTTTTGTAACATTTGCTCTGTCTTTACATTATTTTATATATATGTATATCATTTTTGAATGCCCATTTCCAGTGTTAAAACGTATGAGAATGACCATTCTCCGTGTTAAGTAACACGGAGAATGACCATTCTCAGTGTTAGAAGCATGAGAATGACCATTTCCAGTGTTAAATTGACGGAGAATTTTCATTCTCCGTGTAAATACCACGGAGAATGGCTATTCCCAGTGTTAAAAGCATGAGAATGGTCATTCACACAGTGTTAAAATGCAGGAGAATGAATATTCTCCGTGTTAATATAACGGAGAATTTCCATTCTCCGTTGTTAAAATCACGGAGAATAGCATTCTCCGTGATAGAATACGGAGAATGGTCATTCTCAGGTTAGAATGCAGGAGAATGGTCATTCTCCGTGTTAGTATAACGGAGAATTTTCATTCTCCGTCACAAACAGACGGAGAATGGTCATTCTCCGTGTAAGAATGACGGAGAATGTTTGAACTGGCTGCAGTTCTGATATGAATGGCTAACTGCCTGCGACTCTGAGAAGGTTCTCCATGTCGGGGCCTTTAATGACTGAGCTTTGCTATGCCTACAACCATGCTTAAACCTTCCTACAACCAAGCCACGTGTCATGCTACAATTGGAGGATGAGAGTAAGTGATGGGTACGGGTGGAGCCCATGTAGCAGAGGGGTGTGTGTGATGGGTGGTGGGACTTTGCATTTTTCTTAATGACCGTCTTTGAACAAGTCTTAATTGCCACCTTCTTTCTTGGGGGAAGTTGAGGAGTTTGTGGCATGGCATCACTTGTAACGAACCTATTAAATGAGATTCATTATGCTGACTATTAGGTTCATCTGTATTATTGGCCAGTATGGTCTTAAAAAGGGGTTTCTTGAGGAGCAAAGTCCATAATCTTCATAGCATTCCCATTATGTACGACCCTGACTTAGCTTTAAGAGGCCACTGGCCTGGCATCAGTTAGCCGTGGATCTCTTCGTTCAAAGTAGTTATGTCCTTGTAGAAGAACACGTAGTAGTGAATCTCGAGATGCATTGGAACACCTTGTTCGACCCTGAACAACATTTTGGCAGTATTCGTACTTTGTCGAAAAGTTGGGGGTCATGCTATGCCCTTCCTAGTAACGGTCTAGCAGCCCGTTATGCTTGAAGAGCCACAGGTTGTGCTCTGCCCTGCGCATTCGGACATTCGGGGTTGCGTATACAAGAAAGGAGGAATACGCTTCGATGGAGATCAATCTTCTAGTATGTGCACCAAGAAGAATAAGGGTTGCGCATCTGTGAAGATTAACCCCGTTGTAGACTTTTTTAGGCTTTTCTGAATCTGTAATAGATCCTTTGTAGAAGAACAGTATGAGTCTTTGTAATATATCCTTTGCAGAAGAACAATATGAGTCTTTCTGAATTTGTAATAGATCCTTTGTAGACATAGTAATAAAAGAATTTTTTTCTATATCTTCTATTTGAATTTTATTCTTCTGTGTCTATATCTTTGTAACATCTACACTGTCTTCTATATAAAATCACGGAGAATGGTCATTCTCCGTGTAATAATGACGGAGAATGACCATTCTTCGTCACTCTTTCATGGAGAATGGCCGTTCTTCGTGTTAAATAACACGAAGAATATCCATTATGCAGTCAAAAAACTGGAAATAGTAAACATAACATACTTCAAAATAGCACCATTGATATCAAAAATGTAAGAAATGTATTAAAAAAGAAAGAAATATAAGAAATGTATTCAAAAATGATCATTCTCCATTTTGGATGACGGAGAATAGTCATTCTCCGTGTTAATATCACGGAGAATGACATTCTCCGTTCTAGAGTACAGGAGAATGACCATTCTCTGTGTTAAATAACACAGAGAATGACCATTCTCCGTGAAAGAGTGACGGAGAATGGCCATTCTCCGTGCTAGAACCACGACGAATGACCATTTTCCGTGTTAAAATCACGAAGAATGGCCATTATGCAGTCAAAAAATATGAAACAGTAAACATAACAGACTTCAAAATAGCACTATTGATATCAAAAATGTAAAAAATGTATTCAAAAAATAATTATATAAAAGAAATAATATATGTATATGTATTAACGAGGGGACGATGTCTCCTCGACCCCCATAGCAGCACGTAGGGGAATAGGGCAAGTGGTACGATTGTGATTACCTAATTCAAGACAATTCTGGCACCTCATCTTCCTCTTCTCTTTTCCCTTGTTCTCATATTTGCTCTTATAACGGTCTGCCTTTGGTCGGCCGGCGCCCCGTTTCAGAACAGGGGGTAGAACCAAATCAGTGGGATTATTTTTAAACTTTTTTTTAGAATCTGGAACCGGACGAATTGCACATGAATATAGCTTCTGGTAGAAATCTGATATCCAATACTGCTCCACAAAATAGTAAACAGATTTGTCCAAACCAAATATGATGCATTGGATTGCATGGCTATATGGGAATTCATATACCTTCCATCTACGACAACTACAATTCCAATCAAGAAGATTCACCAGGTGGGAGGAAGTATCTGCCATCACCTCAAACTCGAAATCACCAGACAGATATACCTTATAAGACATGCCATCATCTGTAAGCTGCTTCAGCATATTCTCGGCATATGGAGTCAATTTGCTACTGAAATCAATTGCATCCTTGTGGCGATCCGAAATTATTTTTATCATCTTCACTCGGATAACATTTACAAGTGCTGAAATAGGCATTTTCTTCTCAGCCTTTATCCATGCATTGAATGACTCTGCACAGCTAGAAGTGTGAGACTCGTCTCACAGTATTGGTATTTATATATGGATACGTATTTTGTACTGTATTTCGTATTTTCTTGGTTTTCGGAATACTTTAAATTTTCCCCAAAAACTATAGGTTTTCTCCTTGATCGGCATACCGCCGGTATACCGGAGTATACCGACGGCATACCGCTCGGACATGTTTTCTACACTTTAGATATTTTTGGGTTCTGATATTTCATAAATAGTGTTTCGAATATTTTTGTGAATAGTATTTAGATATTTTTATGAATAGTGTTTAGATATTCTCGTGAATAGTGTAGATGCACCCTATTATCTAATGGATAATTGGTTTTGTTTGAATGGCCATGATTGACCTAGATTTTGACATGGATCATGATCCAACGGCTAAGATTAATTCTCCCTTCTATATATACCATTTCACTTTCTCTCTCCTCTCTCTTTCATTTCTTCACTCTCTTTTCATTTCTTCTTCCCTTTTCTCCCCCTTGGAGCTTGCCAAGAGCTTGACCTTGAGGTCTAGAGTGTGGTTTCGTGCCCCTCTTGGTGGTGGAATAGAAGATTAGGCTTAGAACTTAACCTAGGCAAGTACATCTTGCCAAATCTTGAACAAAAATATTTTTGTTGTCATTTTATTTCCCTTGGTAGTAAATACTTAGAATTGCTCTAAACTCATTTTGTAAAATTTATTTTTCCTTATGATTCTCGTATATATGCATGTTTCCAAAACTTGTTTAAGCAAGATTTTGATTTTCTGTTAAAACCCAATATGGACTTAGTAGAAAACTTGGTATCAAGAGTGATACTAGTGTTACCATCATGTATCTTGGTCACATATACATATATGAAGCCCTCACCTAGTTTGTATATCATGGATTTTGAGTTTGGTGGCAATCGGAACCCGTTTCGGTGCCCCGAAAACCTATTTTTGGGAGTATTTTGAGATATTGATATATTAAATCTTTGAATTTTTGAAATCTAATAGTTCCATGTTGTAGGAAATTCAATTCTATGCAATTTTGACTTTTGAAAATCCGAATTTCGATTTAAAACGAAGTTTTTATGGCCGAAACAAGTTTTGACAAAAATTTGGATTTTGTTGCGGTTTGGAAAAACGGTATACCGTCGGTTATGCCGGTATATACCACCAGTATGCCAATTTTTGTACCAGAAACTTTCTGTCTTTAGGCCGGTATACCGCCGGTATGCCGCAGTATACCGTCGGTATGCTGTTTTATGCTGTTTAGTTTGTTTTTGCCCGTTTCTGTCCGTTTTTGATATTTTTCTTCGATTGTAATGATTTCTTAACATGATTAGATGATCTTGCATAGTTAGAGAATGATTTTACACCCTATATACACTTGACACTAGTACATGTTCAATCATTTTTCTATGAAATGTACTTAGCTTTAATTATTCTTTCCCACATGCCATGATATGTTTTGATAGATTCTTTCTTACAAGCTATGATAATTATTGCCATGTCTTCTTTGTCTACTAGATAGTGACCCGTCGTGGTGCACTCTTGTAGATGTCTTTCTTTGCTTACATGATAGTGGCCTGTCATGGCGCACTCTTGATTCTAGTACATGTCTAGCTCCTTGATAGTGGCTCGTCGTAGCGCACTCTTGTCTTGATATTGTCATGTCTTGTTGTGGCTTGTTGTAGTGCACAATCTTGCTTATCTTGTCCAGTCTTGCATGTCTCATGTCTAGGATGGATTCGGCGGAATGCCACACCTAGAATCCAACAAGAAATGTTAAGGACTAAACAACTAGATTGATTACTTAGATCATTGAGAATTTCCTAGTTACCTGTTGCCCCTTTGGTCTTGGCATTATATATATATCCTTGGAATTTGGAGCTATCTGTCATAATGAGCACTCTTCCAGCACGCCGTCGAGTGGGACACCTCTTTAGGACACATGTATCTTACTGCAGTGTGTCTGCTATACTTCTTTTCTTTTTGGCTTGGACCATTCAGGTAGTAGCAGGCAGGTGCTGGACTTGGAATTCTCAGACTTACATTTGTTAGTAATTAGGATTGTGACAACCCTAGTTAGCTAATGTATAAAGCCGTACTCATTGCTTGGCCGTGACTATTGTATGGAGTCCAGTCTAGTCTAGTTTGTCTAGACAGTGTCCGGATTTATTTATTTTCAGTACATCTTTGTTTATGCTTTACTTTTGCCGGTAAATGATTAGATACTAAAGTTCTGTTCAGGAGAAGGGTACAACCCCGGTCTTGTTTGGTTTACGGGTTGTAACTTGGGTTCCAGAATAGTTCTTAAGTCATCTAATCATTTGTCGTTCTATATAGACTTAACATGCTCACATGTTCCATGTTATGTTCTATATAGACTTAACATGCTCACATGTTCCAGTTACATAACATGCTCACATGCTCCAGTTACATAACATGCTCACATGTTCCAGTTACTAACATGCTCACATGTTCCAGTTATCTTACATGTTCCAGTTATCTAACATGCTCACATGTCCCGACTACTTAACATGCTCACATGTCTAGTTTATCTTTCACGTTCACATGCTTCCTTTTCCTACATGTACACAGTTTACATTCTGTCACATGTCCTTTACCTTATGCTACATGTTACTTCACTTATTGTCTTTTCTATTCTCGGGATAATTGCATTGGTAGCGCACGAGTCTCGATTTGCTTTTACTTATTTCTGTCTCTATCCGTTGCTATGAATTGCATGCTGGTTTTAGTTCATAAGTTTGGCTTCCTTTGTGGTACTTGCTATTGGGGTTCTGACCCCACTGGTTTTGCATTGACCAGATCTAGTTGAGGAGCCCGAGGATCTTCCGGACCTTCCTCTCGATGGTGACCACCCGGAGCACCAAGGGACTTGAGTGGGTGTTCTTTCTCTTACCTACTCTTTTCTGTACATATTCTTTTGAGGCGTTTAGCCACCGAGCACGTGTTTAGCTCGTGTTTTGGACTTGACAGTTGGCCTACGGGCTTAGACATGATGTTATATTTCTAGACTGCAGCTAGAGCTGACATGTATTAC
Source organism: Iris pallida (assembly GCA_029216955.1). Classification (NCBI taxonomy): domain Eukaryota; kingdom Viridiplantae; phylum Streptophyta; class Magnoliopsida; order Asparagales; family Iridaceae; genus Iris; species Iris pallida. The sequence continues at coordinate 8,089,340 of JANAVB010009994.1, forward strand.
TTAGTCTTGCTAGTTCTTCATTTTGTATTACTAGCTTCATGATCATCTATATATTATAGTTTGGGACGCTTTACTGTCTTATATGCATGATGATCATATTCTTGTACCTTACTTCTTGTCTGAGACTGAGATATCTAGGATCATGTGACCTAGGATTGACTGTTGGTTTGTAGCAGTGACCCCCATCTATACAGCTTATACGTTGTTCCAGAGTACTGGAGTACTTTGGTATACGTAGCTGGCCTGGTCCGTCCCTACTTGCCAGTATTCTGGTTCTGGGGCGTGACAAGAAACAACCTCGCCATATCTACATCCCGGAAAGAATACATTTGACCAATGTTCAGGCTTTTGTTTATCCATCCAAGTCATTACATGACCACAATTCAGATCATAAATCTTCTTAACTGCTTGTTTATACCCACCTATATACAGAAAAAATAAGAAATTAATAAAGAAGGAAGTCAAGACACAAGCACATGAAAAAAAGGGACCATTCTCCGTGTTAAAAATACGGAGAATGGTCATTCTCCGTTCAAAAATAAGGGAGATTGTATATTCGTCGTGCTTGGCAACACGGAGAAAGTACATTCTCTGTTAGATTTACACGGAGAATGGATATTCTCTGTGTGATATACACGGAGAATGGCCATTCTCCGTGTTAAATTAACGGAGAATGCACATAAAAGCTACATATATCTGTCTGATTTACACACCTGTTGTTAGAGCATATACTACTTGCCTCCAAGCTTCAAGTACATGCGGATACACTCTTTCATTTCCTTTCTCCTTCAGCGGTATGTTATTCTTCATATGATAATAGCAATAGCTATGGTAAGCATTAGGGAACACTTTAGGAACTTCAGAAACTAAACCGGTGCCTTGATTAGAAAGAAATACGATACGCCTACTACATCCAACAACATTCTTGAGATTTTTAAGGAACCATTCCCAATTGTCGCCATCTTCGTTTGAGACTATACCGTAGACAAGAGGGTAGAACTGTTGGTTACCATTCTTCGCTGTAGCAGACATCAAACATCCTCTAAACCTCCCTGTAAGAAAAGTCGTATCTAAATATAGCATCGGACGACAATATTGAAAATGTTCGACGCAAGCCTCATATGAAAGAAAAAACTGCTGAAACCTCATTGACGTATCATCTTTCTGAAAGTCAATAATGGAACCAATATCGGTTTCCTTTACCTTGTCGACATACCAACATAAGTCGCTGTAAGCTCTAACATCATCTCCGGACATTTCTTGGTGCACCAATGTCACACCCCAGAACCAGAATACTGGAGAGCGGGGGCAGACATAGCCAGCTACGTATATTGAAGTGCAACTCACCTCGCTATACGGTCACGGCTGTCTAGATACATGAGGGTTTAACTACAAGCCAACAGTCTCTTAGGGTCATGAACAAGCCTAGTGTCTCAATCACAAGCAAGTAAGTAAATGTTACAAGATGTAAGATCACCAAATATACAATAGTAAGGCGTCCCAAACATTACATATTCAGCTGATCATGAAGCTAGTCATTACAAAATGTGAGGACTAGCAAGAGTTTAGTCATACATGATCAACCATATGATCTGTCAATCATGTTACAGCCCGTAGGAAGGTAGTAAGTAAAGGTACAATCGAACTAAACAAGTGCTCGTCGGCTAAACGCCTCAAAAGAATATTTTTACAATAAAGTGGAAGAGCCAAAAATAACCCACTCGTTGCCCTGGTTACGCCTGGTGGTCACCATCGAGCTGGAAAGTCGGTAGATCCTCTGGAGCTGCTCCGGTATCTGGCCATACAAAACCAGCTGGGTCAGATCCCAGAAAGAGCAAGTGTCACAAAGGAAGCTTCACTTAGGAACTAAAACCAGCAACTAACACAGAATGTAATAAGTAGTAAAAACTGGAAATATGGAATTATCGGATGATATACGACGAGATAACCATGGAACTACTCAGATAACCAGGTTACAACCCGTAAACCAAACAAAAACCGGGGTTGTAACCCTTCATCTGAACGGAACTTGGTTTCTCACCATTTATCGGCAAGATAATATAAGAATTCAGGTCATGTAACAATCTTGTACAGGGATCAAGACAAGACTAGACTGGTTATGCCCCATCCAACAATCACGGCCAAACAATAAGTACGGCTTGATAATTTAACTAACTAGGGTTATCACAGGCCTAGTTACTAACAAGATGCAACGAGATTATTCTACAGCCACAAGCCCTGCAGACCATCCAGGTTACCCAGGTCGAATATTAGGGGTTGAATTCATGTAGGTACATCGTCCAGGAAATGCATGTACCCTTAAGTGACTTGGAGGGTGCAACACACGACAGTGTGCTGGAAATGTGCCCTACTCGACGGCAGGCTACAGATCCCAAGCGCGCCAAGGTAACGGGATTGTCTGTAGCTGGAAAATCTCTTTATGACTACTGTGTTATTCTAGTTATTAGCCTTAGTCCATTTCAGTTGGTACCCCTGACCGTGGTACTCAGGGGTCCCATCCTAAGCATGATGCAAGACAAGACTGGTTTAATTGTACAAGCACATTCGCCTACGGTGTCCAGTTTATTTATACTTGTCATGTCATGTCATGTTAGCCGTCGCAACAGCATATCAAGGTATATAATGTCAGGTTTTCTTGTCAGCAGTGCGCCACGGCGGGCCACTATCATGTCATGTTACTTGTCAAGAGTGCACCCCTACGGGTCACTATCGTGTTCATGGTATAAGTGCAGGGTAACATAGTACAAGTATTCTATCAAGAGACCCAAGTTATACCGAGGGTTACAAGACCTGAGTTAACAATAATAATAAAATAATAATAGTTAACTCATCAAATAAGGAGCTTATGAGAGACATGCGGCTGGAGTAATGGGTCCTCATGCGGCCGAGATGAAAATATTCATGCGGCTCAGGAAGAACGGGTATATGCGGCTCAGGAAGCATATGGGACTCATGCGGCCAGAAATGGGGAGGGCGCATGCGGCTCAAAGGGCAGGGTCTCATGCGGCTCATGAGTTAACTCTTATTCGGCCAGGAATGACTCGGGTCCTCATGCGGCAGAATAGAGACTAGTTCATGCGGCTGGGTAAAGCAGGGCGCACGCGGCTCAGTCCATGCGGCTGGAAGTGGGCGGATTTTCATGCGGCTGGGATTCAACTCATGCGGCCGAGATGGACTTATGTGGCCAGATCAAGAAAGTTCATACGGCTGGAAATGAACAGGTCACATGCGGCTCGGGATGAAGGGGGTTCTTATGCGGCTGGGAATGAGCGGAGTCTTATGCGGCTGGGAATGAGAGGAGTCTTATGCGGCTGGGAATAGTTCATGCGGCTGAGAGGTCTTATGCGGCTGGAAGTTCAATAACTTATACGGCCAAGAAGGAAACTTGCCGCATGAGAAGGCATGCGGCTAAGTTCATGCGGCTCAAGGGTTCGGGGTCTCATGCGGCTGGGATTATCCATGCGGCTGGGAAGAACTCTAGCCGCATGAAATAGTCATGCGGCCAAGTCAAGTACTGTTCTTCTTCTCCAAATTTTCCGAGAAGAAGAACCATGAAGGCCATGCTTCCAAGCTCCATAATTCCATCATCCAGAGTCCAAATTCGAACTTCCATAGGTCAAAATGGGGCAGAATGAAATTTCCTACAACATGGAACCATCAAAACTTTGAAATAACAATGTTAAATAGATCAAAACCCAAGAAAATCCAGAAATACAATAAACTTAGATTTACATGAATTTAACCATGGAAATTAAAAATACTAAGTACTAAAGTGGGTTAGAATGCTGTGAAGAAGAGAATGGGACAATAAAATGTGGGATTCCTCCAGAAGCAAGATGCACTTGCCTAAGCTCTTCCTCTCTCTCTCAGGTAGGTGAGGAGTTAATGGTGGGGAAGAAGGAAAGTAAATGAGGAGAGAGAAAGGAGAATGGGTTAATAAATAGTAGTGGTGGTGGTATGTGGGGGGTTGGTTCACAACCGAACCAAGCCGAACCAATACAAGCCACACCGAACCAAGATGAACCATGGCCAAGAAATGAAAATACCCAATAAACCAAGCAAGGAGACATGCAATACGAGTCAAAATACGTACACGTATACCTAGATACGTAATACGAACAACATGCATTACAACTCTACCCACCTTAAAAGAAATTAATTCCGTCCTTGGAATTTAATTAAGAGGCTAGAGGGACAAGAACAAGCTATACTAATCACAAGCAAGCTATAACTAGGCAATCAATCATTCATTCAAGCAAGGAACTTAGAGCATAAGGCATAAGAAAGACATTATACCTTATGAGTCAAACGGGTCGGGATATCGCGATCGGATATTATCCTCACGCTCCATCGTTGACTCACCTAAAGAGTGATGACCCCAAGCAACTCGGACTAACTTGATAGTCTTGTTCTTGAGCATCTTCTCTCTCCGGTCCAATATAGACACGGGCCTCTCCTCATACGAAAGGTTGGTACCAACAACCAATTCCGAATGATCTAGGATATGGCTCGGGTCCGGGATATACCGTCGCAATTGGGATACTTGGAACACGTCATGCACCTCACGTAGCGACGGCGGAAGAGCGAGACGATAGGATACATCACCCACTCGCTCCAGATATCAAACGACCCTATATACCTAGGACTAAGCTTTCCCCGTACGCCGAAACGAATGACGCCACGGTTAGGCAAAATCCTCAAGAATACATGGTCGCTGACCGAAAACTCAAGAGGGCGTCGATGAGAATCGGCCCAATGACGCTGGCGATATTGGGCAACTCGAAGATGATCTCTGACTCTTCTGACCACCTCAACAGTCTGAGCAATCATTTTCGGACCGAGCATCTGCCTCTCTCCTACATCATCCCAGGCTAGAGGGGATCTGTACTTCCTACCATACAGTGCCTCGAACGGTGCCATCTGGATACTGGCCTGGAAACTGTTGTTGTACGAGAACTCCACCAGGTGCAGGTGATCTTCCCACGAACCATCGAAGTCAAGTATACAGGACCGCAACATATCTTCAAGAGTCTGGATTGTGCGCTCCGACTGACCATCTGTCTGCGGATGATATGCTGAGCTGAACTGGAGATAAGTTCCCAAACTCTCTTGTAGGCTACGCCAAAAGTACGACGTAAATCTTGAATCTCGGTCCGAGGTGATACTGACTGGTACACCGTAAAGCCTGACGATCTGCCTGAGATACATCTCTGCTAGCTGAGTCGTCGACTGACCAACTCTGAACGGGAGGAAGTGAGCCACCTTCGTGAGCCGGTCAACTATAACCCAAATAGCATCTCGACCAGCTGGGGATCTAGGTAATCCAGTCACGAAATCCATGGTTACATGCTCCCACTTCCATTCTGAAATCGGCAAGGGCTGAAGAAGTCCAGCTGGCCTCTGATGTTCAGCTTTAACCTGTTGGCAGACCAAATACCGAGAGACAAACTGGGCTATCTTCCTCTTCATGCCATTCCACCAAAAGTGCTGACGAATATCACGGTACATCTTCGTACCACCGGGATGAATGGAATACTGAGAACTGTGAGCTTCTGCCATGATCTCCCGTCTGATATCTCCACTGGGTACACAAAGACGACTACCATGTCGAAGTGTACCGTCTCCATGAATGCATAACTCTGATCTTCGTCCTGCCTCGCACTCTGCTCTAAGCCGCTGAAGCTTAGAATCTGCTGACTGCGCCATCTGAATCCTCTCGACTATAGTGTACTGAACCTGCATACTGGCCATCAATGCCACACTGGAAGGGAGAACAACTTCGATATCCATCTTCTGAAGGTCTACTAACAGCTCTGGTTGCGCTGTTAGGAAATAAACTCCGGCTCTTCTACTCAACGCATCTGCGACAACGTTGGCCTTTCCAGGATGATACTGCAGGTTGACATCATAATCCACAAGAAGCTCCAGCCATCTTCTCTGACGCATGTTAAGATCCTTCTGGGTAAAAACATACTTCAGGCTCTTGTGGTCCCAGATTCAGCAGTCAGAGCCTTAGAGTCGCAGTTTGAGAGCTTGGTCCAGGGGAGCCTCTCAGTAGAGGAGTATGCTGGAGAGTTTGGTCGTCTCGGCAGGTTCGTGGAGGGCTTGAGCGAGACGGCGAAGGCCCAGAGGTTCCGGAAGGGTCTGGTCAAGGAGGTCAAGTCCCTGACCAAGGGCAGCAGAGATGCTACATTTGAGGAGATCTTGACGGGGGCCCTGTTGGCTGAGGATGATCTTGAGCTTAGGCTCAAGAGGGGGAGGGACCCAGTTGGAGGCAGCAGCAACGGGGGCCAGGCCAAGAGGCCCCACTTTCAGCATCAGCAGCTGAGGCAGTTTCAGCCGCAGCCGATCCAGCAGAGGCCAGTTCAGCAGCAGCAACCGAGATAGCACCAGCAGGGTCAGAGACAGGGAGCCACTTGTGCCTACTGCAAGAAGCCTAGGCACGTCTTCGATGAGTGCCGGAAGAGGCTAGGCATGTGCCTATTGTGTGGTTCAGCAGACCACCAGATGAGGGAGTGCCGCATAGCACGAGCAGGCCCGGGAGGAGGAGCAAGAGCTCCAGCAGGCCAGCAGAGGGGACCAGCCCTGCCGACACAGCAGCAGAGGTTCGTCCAGCACCAGCAGCAGGCCAGGGGAGGCCAGCAGGGGTGAGCTTTCGCCATGGTAGCTGGAGAGGCAGAAGTGACTGGAGAGCTGATTGCAGATTCGATTCTTCTTGACTCCAGTCCAGTATTTGCCTTATTCGATTCCGGTGCTTCGCATAGCTTCATTTCAGTATCTTTTGCGATTAGGCATGGTATAGTAGCTGAGTCGTTGCCTAGGACTTACAAGATCACGACCGGGGGTGGTATTATTCTCGTGAGTGATATTTATAAGGGTCGAAGAGTAGTTTTGGGAGGCCGTGAGCTGGAGGTGAGCCTGCTCGTAATGCCACTGCCGAACTACGATATAGTACTAGGCATGGATTGGTTGAGCAGGCACCACGCCAGCATCGATTGCAGAGGGGGTAGAGTTCTGTTCAGAGCGCCAGGGGAGCCGGAGTTTGAGTATTCCAGATGTCAGGCAGAGCAGAGCAGCGGGGTTTTTTGTGGAGTCTCGGTGGAGGAGCAGGTGATTCCACACCCCTTGATAGCGGAGTATATAGATGTTTTCCCTGAGGAGTTGCCGGAACTGCCACCGGACAGGGACATAGAGTTCTCGATAGACTTAGTTCCAGGAGCGGAGCCCATCTCTCAGCATGTCTATCGGGTGAACAACAGCGAGCTGGTGGAGCTGAAGAAGCAGGTGGATGAGCTACAGGACAAGGGCTTCATTCGCTCGAGTTCGTCGCCATGGGGTGCACCAGTGTTGTTTATACCGAAGAAGGATGGGTCAGTACGCATGTGTATTGACTATAGGGCACTCAACAACCTCACGATCAAGAACAAATACCCACTGCCGCGGATCGATGATCTATTTGACCAGTTGAGCGGAGCTCGGGTATTTTCCAAGATTGATCTGAGGTCGGGATATCACCAGGTGAAGGTGAAGGGGGAGGATATTCCCAAGACCGCTTTCAGGACGCGGTATGGACAGTTCGAGTTTTTGGTTATGTCGTTTGGGCTAACCAATGCACCAGCAGTATTTATGAACCTTATGAACAAGGTGTTCCATCAGTATCTGGATCAGTTTGTGGTAGTGTTCATAGATGATATTTTGGTATATTCCAAGACTGAGGAGGAGCACGAGGAGCATTTGAGGATCGTGCTGGAGACTCTCAGGAAGGAGCAGCTTTATGGAAAGCTCTCCAAGTGTGAGTTCTTCTTGGATCGGGTGGACTTCTTGGGGCATGTGGTGACTGGAGATGGTATCTCAGTTGACCCCAAGAAGATTGTAGCAGTTGAGGCATGGGCTGCGCCGACTTCAGTTGCAGAGATCAGGAGTTTCCTGGGGCTGGCAGGGTATTACCGGAGATTTGTGCAGGATTTCTCCCGGGTTGCAGAGCCGTTGACACGGTTGACCCGGAAGGATACTGAGTATGTATGGTCAGAGGAGTGTCAGGCAGCTTTTGATGAGTTGAAGAAGCGGCTGACGACAGCTCCGATTCTGACGTTGCCTTCAGGATCAGGTGGTTTCACTATTTATAGTGATGCTTCAGGGAAGGGGCTGGGTTGTGTGTTGCAGCAGCACGGAAAGGTGATTGTCTATGCTTCCAGGTAGTTACGTCCCCATGAGAAGAACTACCCTACCCACGACCTGGAGCTGGTAGCAGTGATATTTGCTCTGAAGCTGTGGAAGCATTATCTGTATGGTGAGAGGGTGGAGATCTTCACAGATCACAAGAGTTTAAAGTATGTGTTCACTCAGAAGGAGTTGAACATGAGGCAGCGCAGATGGTTGGAGTTGATGAAGGACTTCGACATTGCACTGCAGTATCATCCAGGGAAGGCCAACGTGGTTGCCGATGCCTTGAGTAGGTATCTGACAGCCATGTGTTTGACCATGGATCGGCATTTGCTTGCCGACTTGGAGAGCCTTGGGATTGAGGTGATCGTGTCCGGAGTGCAGATGCAGCTGTGGGGGATACAGATTCAGTCGGACTTGATAGACAGATCAAGGCGGCCCAGTTCGAGGATGTGGCCCTGCAGAGTATCAGAGAGAAGATCAGTATAGGAGTAGGGGATGCTGAGTTTTCACTTGCAGAGGATGGTGCCTTGAGGCACGGTTCCAGATTATGTGTGCCTAGCGGGGAGCTCAGAGAGCAGGTTATGCAGGAGGCCCACAGATCTCAGTACTCTATACACCCGGGTGCCAACAAGATGTACCGAGATCTACGGGAGCATGTTTGGTGGTCAGGAATGAAGCGGGAAGTGTCCTACTTCGTAGCTAGGTGCTTGGTCTGTCAGCAGGTCAAGGCAGAGAGACAGAGGCCCGGTGGATTGTTGCAGCCGCTGCCCATTCCCGAGTGGAAATGGGAGCATATCACGATGGACTTCGTTTCAGGATTGTCGCGTACTCCAGGAGGAAAAGACGCGATTTGGGTCATCGTTGATAGGTTGACCAAATCGGCCCACTTTTTGCCATTCAAGGTGGGTACGTCTACAGAGAGGCTGGCGGAGATGTATATGCGGCAGATAGTCAGGATCCACGGAGTTCCGGTCAGCATCGTCTCAGATCGGAATAGCCGTTTTACTTTCCATTTCTGGAGGAGTCTGCAGACCAGCTTGGGCACTCAGCTCAAGTTTAGTACTGCATACTACCCCCAGACGGACGGACAGTCAGAGCGGACTATTCAGACCCTTGAGGATATGCTGCGGACATGCGTCCTGGACTTTGGAGGTTCCTGGGAGGATCATCTTCATTTGGTGGAGTTTACCTACAACAATAGTTTTCAGGCCAGCATCAAGATGTCACCTTTCGAGGCTCTGTACGGGCGTAGGTGCCGTACACCCTTATCCTGGGATGATGTTGGTGAGCGAGCTTTGCTGGGGCCAGAGATGGTTGTTGATGCAGCCGAGAAGGTGAAGCTCATCAGGGACAGACTTCGCGTGGCGCAGGACAGACATCGACACTGGGCCGATAGCCACCGGAGGCCCTTGGAGTTTGAGGTACAGATTAGAGTAGGATTAGATTTAGGTTGTTGTTTGTGATTTTGATCATGTTTGTTATTTATATTAATTGAGACCTTGCTTGTGATTAGGTCGAAGACCAGGTTTTCTTGAGGATATCTCCGACTCGTGGTACGATACGTTTTGGTGGAGGCAGAAAGCTTAGCCCGCGCTTCATCGGCCCTTTCGTTATCAGCGGGAGAGTCGGTGACGTGGCTTACAGGCTAGACTTGCCGCCTGCACTTGTGGGGGTCCACAACATATTTCATGTATCACAGTTGAGACGGTACGTGGCTGACCCTAGCCATGTGCTCGATCATTCAGAGATAGAGGTTGGGCCTTCTCTCAGCTATCCAGAGCAGCCAGTAGAGATTCTGGATCGACGGGAGAAGGTTCTGAGGAACCAGGTGATACCCTTGATACGCGTCGCATGGAGGCATCATTCTCCAGGAGAGTCTACCTGGGAGCGGGAGGATGAGATGCGCGAGCGGTACCCTTATCTTTTTGGACCGTGAGGTATGCTTTCTATCCTTCTCATCAGTTGTATTTCGTCTTTCAATTTCGAGGACGAAATTCTTTTAAGGAGAGTAGATTTGTCACTACCACATTTCTAGTTTGAGGGTAAATTTGTCATTTTTGGGGTAATTTAAATTTATTAGAATTAATTAGAATTTATGGGAATTTTTAGGAATTATTTTGGAATTGTTTAGACTAGTTTGATTTTTGACTAGTATTGACTCATGTAGACCAACCTAGGAGCTAACCCGAGTTAGTTGGCCTTGGTTAGGTCAAGTGACTCTAGTCTAACCTAGTATGACCTAAGTTAGTGATTTCTAGTTCATTAGAATTAGCTTGGGGTAATTTGGGATTAGATTGGTTAAGTTATGACTTGTGAAGTCATAAGCCATGATTATGACTTAAACCTTAGAAGACTCAACCTAAGCTAGCCAACCTAACCCTAGCCCTAGCCTTGGCCGGCCACTAGGTAGCCCCCCCCCCCCCCCCCCCCCCCCCCATATAATCCCTCCTAGATTTTAGGGCTAGCCTCTTTTAGGGTTCATCCAAAAGTTCTAAGGAAAGAGGTGAGTTCCATCTTCCAAAATTCATTAAAAATCCAATTTAAATCCTTTCTTCCCCAAACCAATTTCATTAGGACCTAAAATCAATGCTCTTGCTGTTGGTATTGGTTATTTGCAGGGAAACAACAATTTGTGAGAGTTTGGGTGGCTTGAGGAATCTCTCCATTTAGTTTTTTGTGAAGGCTTGTTCATCAATAGGTATAACTTCCTATACTCCATTTAAATCCTATTTAAAACCATTTTAGGAAGGCCCTAGCCCTACCCTAACTGTAGGATAGGCTAACCCTAGGTTTCGAATTCGTTTCGTGTTCGTATCGGACACGTATCAGTGGGTTGATAGGGTGTTCGACGAAATGTCCCAAAGGACACTTCGTTCAGATTTCAGGGAAGTTTTTGAATAGGAATCTAGTCCTAGGGTTTGCTTAGAGGATTCGAGTGTCGTATTGTGATTCCTGTGTCGTGTCGAGTCGTGGTCGACGCGTGCACACGCGGGTTCGTGGCGCGCGTACGAGCACTGTAGCTCCCCTGCTACCAGCGTGCTTGTGCGGGCTGCACAAGACACGAGAGCACGTGATATTTGACACTGAGCAAGGGGCAGTGTCTGTCGTGACACTCTCCAAGCCTCGTGTCAGTTGGTGTCGTGTCGGACACGAAATCTCGTGTACATGGGGAAGGCCTGTGTGTTGCAGTGCATTGGTTTCTATTGCTGTTTCGATTTGATTTCTCATGGTTTAATTCGTGTTTAGCTTGTTAATTATGATCCTAAAATATTGTATAGTGTATGTAGATTGGTTTACATGTTTTAAGTTGGGTTTTTATGTGGAATATTGGTTTTGAATGGGTGATTGGGACTGTTTTCCTGACACAATGAAATCCCAGTGTTTCCAACCTATTTAAATCCCATGTTCTGTTATGATTTCAGTTAATTTTACTTTCCACATATCATAATAGATGTTAGCTCAGTTGTTACATTTGAATATGGGTTTTGGTTGTGAAATGAGGCATTGGCTATTGGGATGTTCGAATGAGTTAATAACAAAGGTTGCAATTTCCTTCACTTTGTTAACTGTATTGATAAGTCCTTATGAACTGTTATCATCTTTTCAAATGGCTTTTTCCTGAATAGAATTAGAGGATGCCAGAGATTGGAAGTTGATGTATTTAAATGGTTACATTCCAGTTTCCAATCTATGGTGTTAAAACTGGGTTTGTTTAATGTTACTGTTGTGTATATTTCCTGATGATTTAATTTCCTACTTGTCATATCCCTGTTATTTAAGTCCTTTAAATCCAAATATAGGTTTACATGTTAACTTGATGTGCACTGTGAATAAGGTTTTGGGAAAAAACTGAGAATAGTTCTTTTAGCTATTTTTTTGAGTATGTTCTCCTTATTTCAAAACCTGAGATTTGAGGGTGATTCAAAACCTGAGATTTGAGGGAATTCAACCTGGGTTTACACACATTCCTTTCACTGATTGTATTTCATGTATAACCTCACACACACACACTTTCCTTTGGCACACACTGTCCTATTTTTCATTGTTTGATTGTCTGCATATATATGTTTTCCTGTAGCCACACACATCACCTTGTTAACTGTCCACAAGTACACACTACACACACTTCTTCACTGATTTAATTTCCTGCCCAATATCTTCCTGTGAACACTCACACACACACCATCTCTCATATTCCCTGTTTTACTCCTGTACACATGTTCCTCTCTTCTTTACTGTACACTGGTTTTGACTTTCCTGCACACTGTTTTTCATATCACACACACACACACACATGATATATATTACCCTCACCCATACACACACATATCTCACACACTCACCTCACTGTCCAGGTTACACACACACACAAGCACTCACATTCACACACATATACTCTCTCTCATTCTCTCCTTATGCCTAGTCCTTACATGTGTAGACTATATGTCTAGTATGTAGACATATATGATAATGTATGTATCTATATATAGTGTAATGTAAAGTGTGGATTAATATATAAGTTATGAAGGTTGTGGGTATGTAGATTGTGATGATCTTTTTATGTATGGCAATCATAGGCATGTGTTGTATTAGGTAGGAGGCATAGATCATGGGGTTAACTTTGTGTATGTGTAGGAGTGCTAACTGGGCTTGATTGGGCTAAGATAGGTTAGTACAGACTTGTTAGACCTAGTTAGTTGAGTTTAGACTTGATTAGACTTGGTTGACCTAGTTTGACTTCTAGGGTTGACCAGAGTTGACCAAGAGTTGACTTTGGCCTAGATTGACCTAGAATCATGTAGAATGCATAGTAGGACTCCATTTAATATTCTGGACTTGTTGTGACTTGTGCTGTTCTGATTAGGAGCCAGACACCACTCCTCGGACGGTACTTTTTATATTGGACACTCAGATACAGGCGAGTACATTCTCTGATCATTTCATATCCTGTTTAGAATTATTTCCTGCAGTAGACTACTTTACTTGTACTGTCACGATGGTCACACGGATTGGTACTATATGGATCCTTTCTTGAGATGTTAACCTTAGGGAGCATCGGATACTACATGTTCTGTGCGTTTCACTTACATGGCGTATCACTATGCTTCATTGGTTCTTTGATCACTTACGACATATACTCTTATGATCGTAGAGTCTTCCTAGAATCCTTATCCCATTCATGGGCTACTATGTATCACCTTCGGGGTCTATCACCTTCGGGGTCTACTACCCTTCGGGGGCTGTTACATAGCATCATATAACATAACCTGGCTGGATCCTTGTGTATTGATTGGGGGTACGGGGGAGTAGAAATGGACATGTGAATAATACCCAAGTAGTATCTTATCAGAATCTCTTCCATAGTGTCTTATCAGAATCTCCTATGCCATTTACATGTCTATATTGTACTCTGACTCACTAGTCACATGATAGTTCTCCATTTATAGTAGATATTTCTCTTACAGCTTTCTCTCTCTGTTTACATACTGCACTTCTTTCAGTACTTGTATCTTACTTTACTGCATGATTACATCTTCTAACCTGCTATGATTGTTGAGATGTACTGTACTCGCTCATGTCCTGACTGGACCTGTTGAAAATATTACAGAGGACGAGGAGGAGGCTTGCCTGGACACTTACTACGGGACAGCCTTAGATGACACCTGCGAGCTGGACCCTCAGGAGGACCCAGCTCTAGCTGAGGAGATCACCCCGATTGCCTAGACTAGACTAGTTAGGCTTATCTTACTTTATGCAGTCTTGAGACATGTCTTAGTTAGATTTTATTTGGAGTTATGAGTTGTATATATTCTTTCATCTGAGACCTTGTATTGTTGGATATTGCTGGGATTATCTTAGACTACTGTTATTTCATCTAATTACTTCCTTGAGTTCTATTCTATTTTGTGCTATCTCTTCCTTAGTTGTGATTGAGTTTTACTGTTATGTCACCCCCATTCGGGGAGTATAAACTGTTTAGATATATATTGTTAGATGTATGTTGACCTAGGACAGCGCTCTACCGCCGACACTGCGGCGTAGGCTGGGCGTTGTTACGTTCTCGTACCCTCACAGTGGGTGCGGGTCGTGACAATGGGAGACGTCATCAAGCCTCGCTTCAACTTCTCAAAAGAATTCTGACATTCTGCTGTCCAAGCAAACGGTACATCCTTGCGGGTCAACTGGGTCAATGGCGCTGAGATCCGAGCAAAGTCCGAAACAAATCGCCGGTAGTAGCCGGCCAAACCAAGAAAACTGCGAACTTCTGCAACTGTGCTGGGTACCGGCCATGTCTCAATGGCCACAATCTTCTGGAGATCCACTTCCACTCCTCCTCTGGTGATAATATGTCCCATGTACGAAATGCGATCGAGCCAGAACTCGCATTTACTGAACTTGGCATATAACTGATGCCCTCTGAGAATCTGGAGGACAACTCTGAGATGTTGCTCATGCTTCGCTACACTCTTGCTGTAGACCAGAATGCCATCTAGGAACACAATCACGAACTGATCTAAGTAGGGCATGAAGATGCGATTCATGAGGTCCATGAATACTGCCGGCGCATTGGTTGCTCCAAATGGCATAACAAGGAACTCCCAATGCCTATACCTCGATCTAAAAGCTGTCTTCGGGATGTCCTGCTCTCTGACTCTGATCTGATGATATCCTGAGTGCAAGTCGATCTTCGAAAATATTGCTGCCCCCTTGAGTTGATCAAACAAGTCATCTATCCTCGGGAGAGGGTATCTGTTCTTGATTGTAACTGAATTCAAGGTACGATAATCTACACATAACCTGGACGTACCGTCCTTCTTTTTCACAAGAAGCATCGGGGCTCCCCAAGGCGATCCACTAGCACGAATGAATCCCTTGGTTCTGAGTTCTTCAATCATCTTGTACAATATCTCTAACTCTGACGGCGCCATCCTGTAGACTCTCTCTGATACTGGGGCTGTCCCGGGAATCAAGTCAATGGTGAACTCGATCTCCCGCTCTGGCGGCATCCCTTGATGCTCTTCTGGGAAAACATCTGGAAACTCTTCAACTATCCGGGGTAACTGCACCGCTGCTACTGCCATCCGCAATACTGGAGGAGAAGGTTCAACTTCGCCTCGGGAGAAGAAAAACTCTGGCTCGCCTGGAATGCTAAAAACAACCCTACCGATGTGGCAGTCTATTCTAGCATACTAGTTCCTCAACCAATCCATCCCTAAGACCACATCATAATCGGCCATCGAAAATTCTATCAATCTAGCGGGGAATTATCTACCGCTAACTACGATCCGACACGAGAAAAATACTCTATCTACTCCCACGAGTCCGTTACCAGTAAGTATATTGAGCCTTACTGATAATGACTCGGGCTCCAATCCTATCCGTGTCGCGAATCGTGCAGACATAAATGAATGCGATGTACCAGAATCAAATAAAGCTGAAGCGGAAAAGGAGTTGACGATAATAGTACCTGCCACTACCTCTCCTGGTGCCAATCCTTCCTCTACGGTCATCACCATAGCCTGACCATGCCCTCGGGGTGCTGGTCCCCTCTGCTGTAATCCTCGCTGCTTGTGCTGACTCAGGACTTGGAACTGGTCCCCTCTGCTGTAATCCTCGCTGCTTGTTGCTGGAATGCCTGGGACTGAGGCAGCAAGGGCCTCTGAGGCTGATACTGCTGCTGCTGGACTGGTGCTGGTCCTCTCACCGAAGGACTAGAAAGGTTGGACGATGATGAACTACCCCTATTCGGGCAGGATCCAACCTTATGATTTGCTGCTCCACAAGCCATGCACAATTCCTGCGCCCTGCAACATTCTGCTACCACATGTCCTGGCTTCCCGCAGTGAGAACATCCCACTGCGGAAGAGTGCTTCTGCTTCTGCTGCGCCGGGGCTGAATGCTGAACCGACGTTACTGAGGCCACCCGCCTCGGAGCTCCAATGGTCAAGGCCCTAACTGCCCGGGCTGGTGCTGAAGACTGATTCATCTGGCCGTAGGATCTCTTCCGACCCCCGGTCCTATCCACAATCCTCTGGGAGGTATACTCATGCCTCCTGGCTGCTCTCAAGACTGCATCAAAAGTCTGATGCTCAAACTGCTCTACTGCCAATAAAATCTCGGGATGGAGCCCCTGCTGGAACCGCTGGGCTCTATCGAACTCGGTCGCCACCAAGGTAGGAGCAAACCGACTAAGCCTGGAAAACTCGGCCGCATATCCGTCGACCGTCCTGCCCATCTGCTTCAGATTGGTGAACCTCGTCTGTAGATCGTACCGAGCTACAGCAGCAAAATACTTGGTCTGGAATCTCTCTCTGGATACTGCCCAAGCGATGGGTGCCACTAATCCAACGGCCTGCGCCGCCCAACAGCTGCGGGCAAGATCCAATAACTGCAGGCGCACTACGGCCACCTTCTCGGCTTCTGGAGTCCTGGCTGCTTCTAGAATCACCTCTGCGTCCTAAAGTCAAGCATCTGCGGCAATAACATCTTCGCTACCATCGAAGAATGGAGGGTTCAAGCGCTTGAAGCTGTTGGCCGCGCTGTTACCCTGATGACCTCCTCTGGTCAGAGCATCTGTCACTGCCTGGTACAAGGCATCTCCTCGACGATCCCGGGAAGCTATCAAGGTCCTGATGAGACCCACCAAAGTGCCATCATCCGGCTCTGCAGGCTGAACTGGCTTGACTGGTGGCTCTCCTTCAATAGGCACGACTCTGGAGGCTACTCCCGAATGCCGGGCTTGATCTCCAGGTTGCTGCTGGTCCACGGGAGGTGCTCCGCCTCGCTGATCGGCAGGTCCAGGTACTATGCCGCTGAAGAAGACGACATAGGGAACAATAAGGAAGGGCCAAGACAGATCAACGATACAAACATGTGATCAGGACAAGAATTTTAGGGATTCAGAGGATACGAACAGAGATCAATGGTGAGTACTGATTGAGACATCTATTCAGTAAACCCTCACATATCTTGAATCACAAGACCTGCATGGGCCACCACTTAAACCATGTCACGCCCCAGAACCAGAATACTGGAGAGCGGGGGTAGACATAGCCAGCTACGTATATTGAAGTGCATCCCACCTCGCTATACGGTCACGGCTGTCTAGATACATGAGGGTTTAACTACAAGCCAACAGTATCTTAGGGTCATGAACAAGACTAGTGTCTCAATCACAAGCAAGTAAGTAAATGTTACAAGATGTAAGATCACCAAATATACAATAGTAAGGCATCCCAAACATTACATATTCAGCTGATCATGAAGCTAGTCATTACAAAATGTGAGGACTAGCAAGAGTTTAGTCATACATGATCAACCCTAGGATCTGTCAATCATGTTACAGCCCGTAGGCAGACAGTAAGTAAAGGTGCAATCTAGCTAAACAAGTGCTCGTCGGCTAAACGCCTCAAAAGAATATTTTTACAATAAAGTATGAGAGCCAAAAATAACCCACTCGTTGCCCTGGTTACGCCTGGTGGTCACCATCGGGCTGGAAAGTCGATAGATCCTCTGGAGCTGCTCCGGTATCTGGCCATACAAAATCAGCTGGATCAGATCCCAGAAAGAGCAAGTGTCACAAAGGAAGCTTCACTTAGGAACTAAAATCAGCAACTAACACAGAATGTAATAAGTAGTAAAAACTGGAAAATGGAATTATCGGATGATATACGACGAGATAACCATGAAACTACTCAGATAACCAGGTTACAACCCGTAAACCAAACAAGGACCGGGGTTGTAACCCTTCATCTGAACGGAACTTGGTTTCTCACCATCTATCGGCAAGATAATATAAGAATTCAGGTCATGTAACAATCTTGTATAAGGATCAAGACAAGACTAGACTGGTTATGCCCCATCCAACAATCACGGCCAAACAATAAGTACGGCTTGATACTTTAACTAACTAGGGTTATCACAGGCCTAGTTACTAACAAGACGCAACGAGATTATTCCACAGCCACAAGTCCTGCAGACCATCCAGGTTACCCAGGTCGAATATTAGGGATTGAGTTCATGTGGGTACATCGTCCAGGAAATGCACGTACCCTTAAGTGACTTGGAGGGTACAATACATGACAATGTGCTGGAAATGTGCCCTACTCGACGGTAGGCTACAAATCCCAAGCGCGCCCAGGTAACGGGATTGCCTGTAGCTGGGAAATCTCTTCATGACTACTGCGTTATTCTAGTTATTAGCCTTAGTCCATTTCAGTAGGTACCCCTGACCGTGGTACTCAGGGGTCCCATCCTAAGCATGATGCAAGACAAGACTGGTTTAATTGTACAAGCACATTCGCCCACGGTGTCCAGGTTATTTATACTTGTCCTGTCATGTCATGTTAGCCGTCGCAACAGCATATCAAGGTATATCATGTCAGGTTTTCTTGTCAGGAGTGTGCCACGGCGGGCCACTATCATGTCATGTTACTTGTCAATAGTGCACCCCTACGGGTCACTATCGTGTTCATGGTATAAGTGCAGGGTAACATAGTACGAGCATTCTATCAAGAGACCCAAGTTATACCTAGGGTTACAAGACATGAGTTAACAATAATAATAAAATAATAATAGTTAACTCATCAAATAAAGAGCTTATGAGAGAGCCATGCGCTGGGGTAATGGGTCCTCATGTGTCCGAGATGAAAATATTCATACGGCTCAGGAAGAACGGGTATATGTGGCTCAGGAAGCATATGGGACTCATGCGGCCAGAAATGGGGAGGGCGCATGCGGCTCAAAGGGCAGGGTCTCATGCGACTCAGGAGTTAACTCTTATGCGGCCAGGAATGACTCGGGTCCTCATGCGGCAGAATAGAGACTAGTTCATGCGACTGGGTAAAGCGGGGCGCACGCGGCTCAGTCCATGCGGCTGGAAGTGGGCGGGTTTTCATGCGGCTGGGATTCAACTCATGCGGCCGAGATGGACTTATGCGGCCAGATCAAGAAAGTTCATGCGGCTGGAAATGAACAGGTCACATGCGGCTCGGGATGAAGGGGGGTCTTATGCGGCTGGGAATGAGCGGAGTCTTATGCGGCTAGGAATGAGCGGAGTCTTATGCGGCTGGGAATAGTTCATGCGGCTGAGAGGTCTTATGCGGCTGGAAGTTCAATAACTTATGCGGCCAAGAAGGAAACTTGCCGCATGAGAAGACATGCGGCTAAGTTCATGCGGCTCAAGGGTTCAGGGTCTCATGCGGCTGGGATTATCCATGCGGCTGGGGAGAACTCTAGCCGCATGATATAGTCATGCGGCCAAGTTAAGTATTGTTCTTCTTCTCCAAATTTTCCAAGAAGAAGAACCATGAAGGCCATGCTTCCAAGCTCCATAATTCCATCATCCAGAGTCCAAATTCGAACTTCCATAGGTCAAAATGGGGCAGAATGAAATTCCCTACAACATGGAACCATCAAAACTTTGAAATCAATGTTAAATAGATCAAAATCCAAGAAAATCCAAAAATATAATAAACTGAGATCTACATGAATTTAACCATGGAAATTAAAAATACTAAGTACTAAAGTGGGTTAGAATGCTGTAAAGAAGAGAATGGGACAATAAAATGTGGGATTCCTCCATGAAGCAAGATGCACTTGCCTAAGCTCTCCCTCTCTCTCTCAGGTAGGTGAGGAGTTAATGGTGGGGAAGAAGGAAAGTAAATGAGGAGAGAGAAAGGAGAATGGGTTAATAAATGGTGGTGGTGGTGGTAGGTAGTGGGGTTGGTTCACAACCGAACCAAGTCGAACCAATACAAGCCACACCGAACCAAGATGAACCATGGCCAAGAAATGAAAATACCTAATAAACCAAGCAAGGAGACATGCAATACGAGTCAAAATACGTACACGTATACCTAGATACGTAATACGAACAACATGCATTACAACCAGCCTAATGCCGTGGTATGCCTGCC
The DNA here is from genome assembly GCA_029216955.1 of Iris pallida. Classification (NCBI taxonomy): domain Eukaryota; kingdom Viridiplantae; phylum Streptophyta; class Magnoliopsida; order Asparagales; family Iridaceae; genus Iris; species Iris pallida. The sequence goes on from JANAVB010009994.1 coordinate 8,109,445, forward strand.
CGTAGGTAAGAGATAAACCGTAGTCAACCTTGAATTAATCGACAACAGATTTTGTCGACTTTTTAGAATCCATCCGAACAATGTCACTAACCAAACTTTTCACAAACTTTGCTGGAACAATTAGATTACCTTTATCCATATAGCCAGCTCCACAATTGTGTTCTCCCACATACCTCTTCACCTCAAAAATTTGATTATCGTCCGAAATAGATATAGCATGAAAGCTCCACAAACAAGCATGGGTCTTGTAATTCTTGCAGCAAACAGTGTACCTTCCTGGCTCAGATTTTAAAATATGGAATGGATGACGAGATTCAAAACATATATTTCTAACAGCGTGCCTAACTTCTTCAACACCATTTAAAAAAATCTGACCAACGCCGCTAATTGATCCAGGCCACATATCTGATTTTCTCTTCTTTACTGTCTCAATCGAGCCCTCATAAAATTCTACTACTCGTTTATTCTTTACAGTAGGAGAACATCTACTCAAAGAACTAGAAGAGGAAGACAAAGGTCCCATGGGAATGCTTTGACAAGGAAAAGATGTCGATGAAGAACATGGAGGATATGCTTTCTCCACAAATGGATCAAAGCTCACGTCATGGGTACCATGGAAACCACCAACCAATGACCGAAGCCAAAAATCACTGTCAACGTACGGTTCAGTCCCATCAGAATGCAAAAAACTTAAAACGAAAGGAAAGTGGATCCAAATAAGTCCATCGTTCGCACACTTGATGCTTTAAAAATTCCACGGTACATTCATATGTGACACGGCAGGAAAGTATGTCTACCTTGAAATAAAGATTAACTAAACAGCTTGAATCCATCCCCTTGATAACATAAAAACAGAAGAGATCACAAACCAAAACAACATATTTCTGATCATTCTTTGTCTAAGAATCACGGAGAATGATCATTCTCCGTCTAAAACCCACGGAGAATGATTATTCCCGTCTAAATCTCATGAAGAATGATCATTCTCCGTCTAAAACTCACAGAGAATGATCATTTTTCGTCTAAAGCTTCCGGAGAATGTTCATTCTCCGTCCTACTATAACGGAGAATGCTCTTTTTCTATGACAAGTGAACGGAGGATGACAATTCCCCATCCTACTATAACGGAGAATGCTCTTTCTCTATGACAAGTGAACGGAGGATGACCATTTTCCGTCATATTAACACGACGAATATTATTCACCTTATTCACACAAAAGAACCATATTAAAGATCTATCTAATCGTTTCTCAATTAAAAATCTTCACAACAAATTCAAATTCAGCAAAAATTTCGAGATATACGAAGATGATGAATGAATTTCTACATATCTGAACTCTCACCTTGTTTTAAGATCTTTAGAAAGAGAAGAAGAAGATATTCTCTCCACAATTGACCTAATCGTCGAAAAACTTCAAATCTCTCCACGAAGCTGATGATGATGATGATGATAATGATGGGCGATGATCGGAGCTCGACTGAAGAAAATCACAGTGAACTACGAAAAATCTTTGTGATCTATGCTGAATATGAGAGCAATGGAATTCAGATCTCTCGTGAAGAAGAAGAAGACGAAAATCGCAATCCAAATCTGAGTTTGTGAATTCAAACTCATATATATATATATATATATATATATATATATATATATATATATTTTATATATATATATATATATATATATATATATATATATATATATATATATATATATATGACCAAATTTGCGTGAAGGGGTATTTATGGTATTATCAAAATGTCAATTTTGTAAATACAGAGCATCCAAAGAAAAACGTGGAATATTTAACGTGAAAATATATAATTATGGACATTTCATAAAACCCACCATGCGGGTGGATTTTTCATAAAAACCAATCGCGAAATTTGGTTTTTCATATATATATATATATATATATATATATATATATATATATATATATATATATATATATATATATATATATATATAACGCTATTCGTACCTCCGATCAATTATCCCTCCAATACATCCCTACTTATGTGGCAGCTGACGTGATATGTTAAATAATATTATGTGTCACCTGACATGACCGATGACATGACAAATTTTAACCTAAAAAGTTAATTATCCAAATTTGTCTATATTAATTTAATGTTAATATTAATTAATATTAATATTAATGTTAATTTAATGTTAATGTTAAGATTATTTAATATTAATGTTAATATTAATATTATTGTTAATTTTAACGATAATATTAATTTTAATGTTAATGTTAACATTAATTTTAATTTTAATTTTAAAATTTGCCACGTCAGCTGCCACATCAATATATCACGTCAGCTACCACGTAAGGAGAGATAGTTTGGAGGTACAATTTGGAGGTACAAATAGCATATTCATAATGCTAAGTCTACAACCAAATTTTTACAACCATCTTACAACCTCTCCCTCCAATCCCTTACACATGAGTCCCTCCAATCCCTTACACATGAGTCTCATCTTCCCTCTCACCCCCTGCTACATAGGCTCTATCCGATCCCACCACTTCCTCCCATGGACAACTCCCAACGCTTAGGCCTCGTTTGGTTTACGGAAAGGAAATAAATTTTCTTGTATTTTCCATGGGAATGAGAATGTAGGATTCATGTCACATTTCCTTTCCGTTGTTTGGTAAACCAAGAAAACTACATAGGAAAGGAAAGCAAAATATAACAATGTTTCAATAATATCCTTACCTTTTAAAATAAAAATAATATTATAAAATAACATTAATGGTAAAATAAGTAATGACACATGGTTACTTTTGTCATAACTTCTGTAATAAATGTTGGAAAATGAGGAGGAAAAATCAATCTCATGAGTCTTGAGTGAAATCATATTCCCACCAGTTTTTTTCCTTGTCAGAAAATTGATTCCTAAATTTGTGGCTACCAAACAAAGGAAATGAACAAATTTTTTTTCTTAGTTCTTTAAATCCGTGAACCAAACGAGGCGTTAATTTAAAGTTTTTTTTGTCAAAAAAAAGTAGTTGGACATTTTGATTCTCAGTATATATTCTAAACTTTGTACTCTACGCACAGCTTAGAATAAAATTGGATGCTTTGAACCAAAATTTCCGTTCTTTTAAGCAATAATATCCTTCGTTGAACTTTCCTCCACCACCAATAATATTGGAACTCCACTTCTTCTCGCAGCCGTCCAAGAATGATCCGGCATTCGTTATTTTTTATTATTTGTTTTATTTTTCTTGTTATATCCTTCTTGTCTATATATGAATGTTTTATCGTTAAGTATGAAAGAAAGAGGGTTAATTAGTTGTCCCTTTCTAAGTTTTGTACATATTATGGTAACTGTCTCCGTTCTTTAAAAATTAAATAATACCCCCCTGGGTTCTTAACGACCGTCAAACCCGTCAACATATTAATTTTTTCTTTTAATTTTTTCATTTTCCTTTTTACTCAGACGAAAATGCCCTCATCCCTTGAACGCGGGTGGGATGTGATTCGACAGTTGCATAACTTCCAATGAAGGAAAAAATTCCTTTTGACATTGGGATGTTGGAATCCCCAATCTAAACCCTAGGTGAAGAATCGGCTGCAAGAACGGAGCGATCTCGCCTCCAGCGGTGGTGAGGGACGGAGAAGAATCGTCTGCAAGGTGTTCGACTCTGGATTTTGACTGAAATCGTGTCTCCAACCGCTCGAACTGGTATGAACACTGTAGACCAACGTTTCCTGTTCCATTATCATCCATGGTCAGGGAGGTTTGATGAGTGGGTTTGTGACTGTTTTTTCTCTTGCTTGCAGATGGATAGTCTGTACGTCGACTTCACAGTACATTGGAATGGGACATGGAAGACTGTTAGAGATCAGGGGAGGGGTAAACTGACATTGAAAAATTATAGTGGTGTTATGTGTGCTCCTATTGTAAATGTTGAAGTAGATAGGTTATGCTACTTTGATATTCTGAGAAATTGCCAGTACCTTGCTAGTGTACCTCCAGGGAATATGATATCTATCTTCTATCTGTCCCTAAGGTCTTGTAAACTATCAGAGATCAACAATGATGGGGATGTGTTGGGTATGGTTAGGGACATGTGCATGGGTGACTTAACAGGGCACCTATTTGTCTCATGGACTTTGGCGACACTTTTGAAGGTTGATTCCACTCCAAAGAAACATGTAACACAATCTGATAGGAGGAGGAGGAGGTTATTTGAACCTATCTTTGAAGAAGTTTGTTTGACAATCCAACCTGTGGCTGAAATGGAGGAGCAACCAGTCCCACCTGTGGCTGAAATGGAGGAGCAACAGGAGCAACCAGTCCCACCTATGGCTGAAATGGAGGAGGAGCAACCAGTCCCACCTATGGCTGAAATGGAGGAGGAGCAACCAGTCCCACCTATGGCTGAAATGGATGAGCAGGATGATCATGGAAATGAGGAGGGTGGTTCTGAATCCTGGAATGATAGCTCTACAGATTCTGATTTTAAAGAATACCTCCACAGATGACCCCTTCGACATGAATTTTCAAATCAATGGAGCCTTTGGATGATGAAGAACCTAAGCCAGAGCTACCTGAACCAACTTCAACAGTGGCAGAACTACCTGAACCAACTTCAACAATGCTACAATTTCCTGAACCAACGTCTACATTGCTCTTAACTGGGGTGCATACCTCAAGCCACTGAAAATAACCACACCCAGGTCTGTTGCAAGCAAAGAACTTCTTCCCATAGCTGTGTGGTTTCTTGCTTGTGAAGATCTTCAATTTGCCAGCACAATTAGCAGATTTGCATTCAACAGAAGCACCATTTTTTACAGGACAATCCCTTACAAAATGTGACTGATCACCACAACAGTAGCACGCCTCTCGATTTGAAGTAATTAGGGTTTTCTGTCCTTGGGTTTCTTCATCTATCCACATAAACGATTTGCAGGAAATCGCGTTACAGTGCAAGAATCGTCTGTTTAGACTGTGTGGACGTGTTGAAATTCTGACTTTCCGAGTTCCATTACATCCTCTAAAGTTACAGGAGGAGTTTGGGAGGGGACATTCATCATCTATGTGACTCTCATCCTTGCAAATCGAACACTGCAAAAAGAGGGAAAGAAAAAGGATTTAGGGCTTCTAATTTGGGGGTTTTCATGCACGTACATGAGGAAGAGAGAGGGTTTAGTTTAGATCATACATGAACCACCATCTTCGTTTCCATGGAAGAGGGAGGGCTTGATCAATTTTGCCACTTTGTCTGGTTTGGGGCTTTCAGTTATGACAGGTTGAAGAAGAAGAAAAGGGAGAGAAGTCCAGGGGTATCGATGTCCAAAACATATGTAATAGAGACAACCGTTAAGTGTTTGCCGGTCGTTAAGAACCCAGGGGGGTCTTCTTTATTTTTGAAAGAATATGGACAGTTACCAAAATAGTTACAAAACTTAGAAAGGGGCAACTAATTAACCCCAAGAAAGAATATAATGAAAAATTGAAATAAATAATAAATATAAAACCCATGGTCTACACTATAATTAGCATAAAAAAAAAACGGTTTAGAACAAGTGCTACTTACGGAACTCTAAGCTCAAATTCGGGGAAAGAAATTGCAACCATCAACCAGTTTGAGCTCTTTAACATGTTTTATTAGTTATTACAATGATTTAGATCAAAGACGGAATCAAAAATTCGAATTAAAAAATAATATTTTGTAGATCGTCGGTCCACGTGACAGACAACCATTTGCCTTCTGCAACCGCGACCGCAGGCAACCTACCAAAGTCCAAAATGCCCTTTGATTGGTTCCGTCCTCGATTTCGGTCGATCCGCTCGTCAATCTTTTCCGTTGAGGAAAGCGACCATCCGATCCATCTCCGCCGCCGCCTTGTCGGACTTGGCGTCCTGCAGGTGGAACACGTGGCCCACCCCGTCCGCCTCCGCCAGCTCCGCCGTCCCTCCCCACCCGCTCCCCCTCAGCCTCTCGTAGTAGTCCACCCCCCTCTCCCTCAGCGTGTCCTCCGCCGCCACACTCACCAGCACCCTCCCGCATCCCAGCCCCTCCAGCCCCACCGGGTTGATCCTCGGGTCGTCCTCCCCGTCGTCGTCGTTTGACGACGGGCAGACCAAACGCCACAGCGCGCCCGCGAAGGCCCTCGCGGGCGCGTCCCTCGTCTCGGAGCCCACCGGCTCCTTCCCCCAGAAGTAGGGGTGGACGAGGGCGATCCCCTCCAGTCGCACGGAGCCGCCGGCGGCGCCGGCGCGCATGGCCATGTGGTGCGCTATGTTGGCGCCGGCGCTGTCTCCGGCGAGGAAGACGCGCCGGAGGTCCCCGCGGTCCGCGAGCCAGGGGTCGGCGGGGGGCTCCGACGTGGCCCACTCCAGCGCGGCCCAGGAGTCCTCGTAGGCGGCGGGGAGCGGGTGCTCGGGGGCGCGGCGGTAGTCGACGGAGACGGCGAGGACGCCGGCCTTGGCGACGAGGGAGTTGAGGTAGTTGTGGTAGGTCGGGGAGGCGGCGGTCTCGATGACGAAGCCGCCGCCGTGGTAGTAGACGAGGACCGGGATCTTCTTATCGGCGGCGGCGGCGGCGGTGGCGGGGGGGAGGTAGAGGCGGACGGAGAGGCCGGTGTCGGGGCGGAGGGTGACGTCTTTGGACACGACGCCGGTGTCCGGGTCGAGGCCGGGCGGGAGGACGTCGGTCTCGAGGATGCGCTCGATGCGGCCGGTGGTGTAGACGCGGACGAACGGGAAGAGTTCGTACTGGACTGCTTCTTTGGCGGCGGCGGTGTCGGTGTCCATTTGTTGGTGGAGGTGGAAGGATCGAGCTGTTGTGTTGTTGATGGGGGGAGTGAATGAATGGTTCTGGAGAAGAAGGTGGGAGTGGTCTCTATATATGCACGTACCAACTTTTCCTTTTTTTTAATGAAAAATTAGATAAAAGTTAAAATTATTCAATATGATTTGAATATATTTAGGTTATTTATAATGGCACATCATATTTTGATTGGGACTAGCCCAGATTTGGAGGAAAATTACTCACGACAGTCCATGTCCCAACCCAATCCCGAGTTAACTAGGACTGTCCAATTTTCTGTCAGTCCTACAAACTGATAGGACTGCCAGAAATAGTGGCAGTCCTAATTCACAGCAAGTAAAATAAAGGACTGTCCAGTTTTCTGGCAGTCCTAACTGTATGTAGGACTACCAGAATTTCTGGCAGTCCTGGAAATGAGATAGCTTTAAGTAATTTTTTCAATGGTAAACTTGTAAATAAATCTAACTTAGAAATAGGATAACCCTGATCAAAATATGATGTGCCTTTATAAATAACCTATATTTAGTTATAAGTAAATTATATTAGTGAATATGTGACTTTGTGGTTACCGGAAAGAGGTACAAGACATGATAAAAGATCAATGGATCATACCATGAGTGTATATTATTTCCATTTATAAAGAGTAATGGCGGACATCTAAAAGAGGTATTTTTTTAATTTATTAACTACCTGAGAATATACATACAAGTTAGAAAAGTTTTTTAAATTTTTTATTAATTAATGTGGGATATACATATGACATTGATTACTACATGACAAGATACAAACCAGTTAAAAAGTTTTCTAAAAATTATATTTTTTAATTAATTAATAAATTATATACATATAAATATATAATGAGAAATTTTGTTTTACCCCCCACTTTTTATGTCAATATTAAGGGTGCACCCTACTATTATGCATTAATAAACGACGGCCCCCACTTCTAACAGTTTCCGTTCGTGTCTAACAGAAACCCCCCTTCGTCGACTTTTTAGGACGTAAATACCCTCAGGTCTATGTGTTACGTGTTGAGTTATTTCTAATTCCTAAACTACCCTTCACGTATTAAATTCCAACCAACCGCTCTCCCTCATAAAAGAAGCTGACGGACGTGCTTTTGACCTAACCCCCAAATTCTCTCCCCCAAATTCTCTCCTCCATTTGTTCTCTCCTCCAAATTCCAACTATTAGGGTTCGTCCAAGCTTGAGCGACCTCCCATGGCGACCTCTGCAAGACAGGTACAATGAAATTGCTCCTGTACTATTTTTCCTAAACTTTTTGTTTTGTGTATGCGTTTTGCCCCTCAATTCTGAGTAATTTGGTCTTTGTTGTAGGAGAAGTGTCAAATTTGCTCCAAGAACAACCACCTTGCTGATGAATGTTCGTTCTTGAGCTCGCCTTGCAAGATCAGGAACTGCAAGGGGATTAGGCACCTGTTGAAGTCAAATACTAAGGCAAATCCTGGTAGAAAGTTTTTGAAATGCCCTGTCTGCTCGGATTTTGAATGGTTGGATGCCGCTATTTTCGAGTCAAGCTCTGGAAGTTCTTCTTCGACAATTAAAATGGAAAGATGTTTTACATGTGGTGAATTAGGGCATTGGAAGAAACAATGTCCTTGGAAAGAAAATACTTGCCCAAATCAACATTGTGGAGGGAAGAGAGCTGTCTTGATGTCAAAGAGGAGTCATAACAAGGGAAGAAGATTCTTGCAATGCATGAGATGCAACAATGCATTCCAATGGTTGAATGAGGGTGTTGTTAAAGAGGAGAACAAATGTGAAATTCCTGTTCAAATTGTAGTAAACACAACTTTAGATAAGTTGTGCCAAAAATTTGGAAAGGAATTGGGCATGTAAAGTTGAAATTTCCCATGTATGTAATGAATTGAAGTCTTGCTTATGTTACTTTGTCAACAACTGCATGTCTCTCTTTTATGAATGTTGGACATATTCCTAGATGCTTTGATACATTTAACTTTCACTGTAAGCATTATCTGTAGGCTTATTCAAATGCTGAAGAAAGAAAGAACATTGGCCTTCAAAATACAAACATTGGCCTTCAAAAAAATGCAGCAGTAGGGTTCAAAATTCAAACAGTTGCTGCAGATGGCCTGTTTGCTGCAATTTGCCTTCAAAATACAAACATTGGCCTTCAAAAAAATGCAGCAGTAGGCTTCAGAATACAAACAGTTGCTGCAATTGGCCAGTTTGCTGCAATTGGCCTTCAAAATACAAACATTGGCCTTCAAAAAAATGCAGCAGTAGGCTTCAAAATACAAACAGTTTCTGCAATTGGCCAGTTTAGCTTCAAAATAGTGAACACATATTGAACATATAAGCATATTGAACACATATTGAAGCAGTAGGCTTCAAAATAGTTAACACATATTGAACATATAGGCTTCAAAACAGTTTGGCTTCAAAATACAAATAGTTGCAGCAGTAGGCTTCAAAATGCAGCAGTAGGCTTCAGAATAGTCAACACATATTGAACATATAAGCTGCAATTGGCCTCCAAAATAGTGATACAGAATAAGCAAACATTGGCCTCCAAAATAGTGAACACATATTGAACAAATAAGCCGCAATTGGCCTCCAAAATAGTGAACACAAATTGAACACATAGGCAAACATTGGCCTCCAAAATAGTGATGGGCCTGCATTTAGTGCTGCTTCAAAATAATGAGTTTAAGGATTACACAATACAAGCAAGCATGTACTTGGCCTCAAAAAACTGAACATAACAGAGTTTAAGGATTACACAAAAGTAAACACATACTGAACGTACAGTTAGTGCTGCTTCAAAATAATGAACAATCATTACACTTTCAACATTAACAGAGTCGACAATCCTATTGCTTTTGTTGTTGTTGGAGGATTGAAGGATTGTTGCTGTTGCTGCTGCTTGTTCCCATATTTAATCTGACACTATTGTTCCATGGAGGTCTAAACACAGAATTCATTGGCCTCCTCGGTGGTAGAATAGCTGCAATATTAGCCCTACCATGTACTCCCAGATTTTGATGAATCCAGTCACTCCCAGATTTGAAAGGAATGGTAGATGAGTCAGGAGGTGGAGGTCTTGGATGCACCAAATTGGAAGAATTGGTAGACGAGTGAGGAGGTGGAGGACCTGGTTGCATCAAATTGGAAGAATTGGTAGATGAGTGAGGAGGTGGAGGACCTGGTTGTTGTTGTGGTGATGAAGGTATTTGTGGTCCTGTACCCATGGAGCTAGCATCCTTCTTCTTTCCCCTTGAAGTCTTTGGCCTCTTGTAAGCAGTGTTAGTCTTTCGTGGTACATTTTGTTTTGGTTCTTTGGGTGGTCTTGTTGGCCTTGGAGCCCTTGGTGTTTTCTGGTTCCCTCCAACTGGTCCTCCTTGACAACTTCTAGCATTATGATCAGATGGCAACTTGCATCTCCCACAAATCCTCTGCTTCTTGGCATACCTTGGTAACTCATCAGCCTCCCTCCTCCTAACACTCTTTGGTCTTCCAGGTTGCCTTCTTGTAGCAGGTGGACCAACTTCATATGGTGGCTGTAACCAAGTGCAATATGTAGAACACATATAGGATAAAGAACATTTCCAGCATAAGAAAGTGCAATATATAGAACACAAATAGGATACAGAATCTTACTGGATCCCATGAGCTTTGCTGAGGCAATGGAAAGATCTTTCCAGCATAAGCCTCCTTGTAGGTATTAGCATGATAGAAGTGGCTTGTAAACCTATACCAAGATAAGTAATTTATGATGTAAGTGTACATATAAACTTCTATGCATATATAAACTGCTATGAATCTATATTGCTATGCATAATGCTAGACTGCTATGTATCTACATTGCTATGCATATATAACTGCTATGACCAATAACTGCTATGTATCTACATTGCTATGCATATATAACTGCTATACTTACAGTGTCCATGTGGGCCTAATAGGTAATAGTGCTGCTACAGCATGAACACAGGGTATCCCTGTTAAGTCCCATACATGACAGTCACAAGTCTTGGCTCTAATATCAACTGACCATCTGTTTTCAATGGAGAACACACTTGTTACACAAAATAATCCCTCATCAGCACCATTGACCTGAAACTGGTTGACTTGCTTTGTCCTATGCTCAATGATCTTCTTTGCTTTTGGAGTCGAGTCAGTCTCACCCCAGCCTTTACAAACCATCTTCCTATCATAGATCAATTGCATGACCATCATATGATACATCTCTACAATCATAGTGATGGGCCTCCCTCTTATGTCCCTTATCCAACTGTTGAAGCTCTCAGAGAAGTTATTGGTGATGTGCTCAGACTTGCTTGTCTTATCAAAGAATGCTCTACACCATTTTGTCATGTCCTCTTCCATAAGATACTTAAGACCCTCTGGACATTGTTCAGAAAGTGCTTTGATCCATTTAGCTGTGTCAACCTCTCTGTATGCCCTGGCTGCACCCCAGGTAAGGTGCTTCAACTGTAGGCTACTACTGATTCGAGCCTTGAAATTCTTATAGAAATGTCTGAAACAAAATCTGTGGGGGTGCCCATGAAATTCAATGTCAACAGTACGTTCTAAGCCTTTCTGCCTGTCAGATATAAATGTTATCTTACCTGGATGTTGCAACAACTTGTCTTTAATAATTGAAAGAAAGTGGCCCCATGTTGCTTCACATTCAGATGTACAAAGATAGATGGCAAGAGGGAACAGTCCATTGTTACCATCTAGGGCAGTTGCTGACAAACAAACCCCCCCATGCTTTCCTTTCAAGTGACAGCCATCTAACCCCACTAATGGTCTACAACCTTTATTGAACCCTGTAAAACTTGCATTGTAACCTATGCATAAATAGCCAAATTCAGTGGTCCCTGCTATATTCCCACAGAAAGCTACACTACCAGGATTGGATCTCATAACCTGCTGTGCAACCTGAGGACATTTTCTATAACTTTCATCATAACCCCCAAAAATTTTCTCTCTCTCTCATTAATGCCATATGTGCATTCCAATAGGAAACCTTTACTGTAAACTTGGACCACATCTGCCTCTGAATATCCTTTGCCTTCCATGAGATATGGTGTGCTTTAATATCATCTTCCAACTCATCAGATATGAACTTACTGTTGGCCAATTTGTTTGAGAGCTTTGAAGTGTGCTTGCAAGTGTGGGCTGCATTAAGCTGCCTAAGTGTACATGTGGTCCTGTCAGGTGATATTCTGACCCTACACATCCATGGACATGTCTCTTCTTCACACACACCCCATATCCTATTTGATTCATTCTTGACAAATTTCATTTCAAACCTGTTCTTTATAGCAAATGTCCTTAAATATCTTCTGCACTCTGTAGGATTCATCCATTGTTGACCTATGCCCAGTTCACCCACAGCTGGAGCCCTGTATTCCTCCTCACCCATCTCACCCTCACTGTATAAGTCATCAATTTCAGCAGGTCTATGATCACATTCAGAAGCAGATGATGGACAACTATGGTACTCCTCTTCAAGGTCAAGTTCATCAAGGTTAAGTTTCTTTCTTCTCTGCAACTCTTCCCTCTGAAACTCTGTTTCTTCACCCCATTCTTCATTTCTGTCTTCACTACTTGGTACATATTCTTCATCCTCCTCTGTTTCTTCAACTTTATCATGAATTTCTTCCTCCTCTGCCTCTGTACCCTCTGCTCCCTGCCTCTCCTCATCAACCTGTGTACCATCAACCTGTGTGCCAGTCTGCCTCTCCTCATCAACCTGTGTACCATCACCTTGTCTTCCAGCCTCTGCTTGACCATCTTTACCCCTAATATTGAAGACCCTTGATGGCATTTCATCCAACTGCTCCTCTGGGAGGTCCACATCACTATCACTAGGTAGAGGTTCAACACTATCATGTTGCAATTGAACTGCTGGCTTTCTAGGTGATTTATGTGCTACTCTCTTTATAAGTGTTCTCCTATTTTCAACTGCTGGCTTGCTAACTGATGCTTGTGTCTCAATAAGTTGTGGCTCAGGTTGTTGTTCTAGACTTGTCTCTTTACCAACCTCTTCTAAGAACAAGTGTATTTCTCCATTCTTGTCTGGCAATTGCTTGCCAATCATACCCAACAACTCACCATCAGTCAACACCTCCACTCTTTCACCAAATTTTGAGTCATCAATCCAGTGGTACTTGAAACTAGCCTCCAAAGTACTATTCTGAATTATATAGGGTATATCCAACAAACTAATCAGGTCTGGGTCTACTTCAACAGCTGTAGAACTACCATTCATACAGTGGACCCTAAGCACGACTTTCCTACATAATATTACAAGTATGCACACATAAAATAACATGCCTTTCTTCAAGCTATCATTCAGAGAGCAAACAATAAACAGACTCAACAATAAATAGAAGAGGAATTTAGGTTAGGATAGTATAACTTACAGTGGGATACTGCCTTTCTTCATGCTATCTCTCAGAGAAGCTCAAGCTCTGAACGAGAAAAGGGTTTTGGATTGGAGAATTTAGGGCAGAATTTAGGGCTAAATCTGAAAAAAAAGAAGAAGAAGATGTCGTGCTCAGAGGAAATAATTTCGTAACCAATCTTTCATACATTGAAGAAAAAAATTGCAAAAAAATGGCAAAATTACCTGACTTGCAGACTTTGCCATGGGGGCTCGACGATCGTGGATGGATTTTTCAGGTTTGGGAAGAGTCGACATCGCGAATGTAGTGTGGGGATTAGGTTGCGGAAGGGATTTTGGGAACGGAATTTAGGGTTAGGTTACGGAAGGGAATTAGATTTGGGGATGGGAAAATTTCGACTGAACAGAGGATTTGGGAGAGAAAGAGTCGGTTAGGAGTTTATTAAACGAGGGTATTTTAGGGATTCCACAAATACTTTATGTATCCATTATAGAACGGAGGGTATTTACGTCCTAAAAAGTCGACGAAGGGTGGTTTCTGTTAGACACGAACGAAAACTGTTAGAAGTGGGGGCCGTCGTTTATTAATGCATAATAGTGGGGTGCACCCTTAATATTGACATAAAAAGTGGGGGGTAAAACAAAATTTCTCTTATATAATTTAGACGGTTTATTTTGAAACCGTTTCTAAACTGTATTATAATATACTAGTAATGTGGTAATGTGCAATGTGCACGTGCGAGTCAAAAATCTCATCTCTAAATATTGAACTCAGTTAACCAAGAAACTCGGTCAACCAAAAAAAATCTCACATCTTAATCACTTAAATTAAAATTATTTAGTTATAAATAAAAATTAATTTTTTTAAATAATTAATAGAGTATTTACAATATATATATATATATATATATATATATATATATATATATATATATATATATATATATATGGGCTTCAAAATGGCTCAAGATTGAACTGTCTAAACCGTGTATATCATTAACCATTATCTTTTTAAAAAAAATTAAATTATATAAAAATTGTTGAAATATATATATATATATATATATATATATATATATATATATATATATATATATATATATATATATATATATATATGAAATCGAACTCAACCAAACAACAAGAAAACCTTCCACCTTAATCACACGAACTAGAAAAAATAATTAAATATAATTGAATAATATTTTTATTATACATTATTATACGTACAAAAAACGTACATTTACTAGTGTGTGTGTATATATATATATATATATATATATATATATATATATATATATATATATATAGAGAGAGAGAGAGAGAGAGAGTTGGCTCGTGTCAAGACTCTTGTTAGCAATCACCCGAATAAAACGCGTATTATACGCAAATTTTTTCGTATCTTACATAAACGTATAATACTTACGTATGTTTGAAAAATTCGGACTTGTACGCAAATTTTAAGCCTGTGAAGTTTTAAACACGTACCGTACGAATTTTTAAAACATTCGGCAAAAAAAAAATTGACTGAGAAACCCAACAGTTTTCACTTTCTTGACTCTTGTTGCTATTAAATATTAAGACCGGCACAATTAACAAAAGAAAAGAAAAAAAAAAATCTCACAGCTGTAACCAAAAAAAGAAACCTAAGAATCTTTGCACATGTTGCTTGCAACAATCAAAGAAAAACCTTTATATAATGTTACCCAACCTCATCTTATTCTCACACTGAACCCTTGTTTATGAAGGAATAGAGGTGGGTGGACCATATATATATGCTGAATTTTTAGTGCCAAATTTGTTCATATGAAACGTACTAAACACGAATTAAATCTAATCCGAATGATTTTTGTTAGACAATATTTTGACCAATTTTTTTTACCGTATTTTACTTATTTTGTGCCGATTTATACTTTTACTTTTGTCGTCCCCATTTTTTTTTTTTTTTTGCCGAATTGCTAATAAGGGTCAAGACAAACAGTTACAGTCAAAGAACAGGCTGCTACTGCATGGATTATTCTAACCTACCAATCGTCATCACACAGCTCACAGACACCAAGCTAGAACCGCTCCTGAGCACGTGCAAAATATCTTTACATAATCACACAAGTACCAGAAATTTGGAGGCTGTAAATTTTTTTAACTATATAATTTTTTTTATTTTCATGGTCTTTAAAACTAAAATAATATAATTCTTACAATGTCAGAAAAGATATTTTACAATGTCCTAAAAAAGTAGTTCTTTTTGAAGTATACTTATACACAGACATTTGGCTCCCAAAATATTTAGGTGATGCCATCTCCCATTATGTGACATCTAACATGACAGCTGACATAACAAATTTTAACCCAAAATATTAATTACCCAAATTTTTTTAATGTTAATATTATTATTAATATTAATATTAATATTAATATTAATATTAATATTAAGATTAATTTTATGGTGCTGCTATTAGCACTCCTAAAATATCATTCGGCACTCCTCTTTAATTTTGTAACATTCAAATTCCAAATTTGTCCATTCATTAACATTATTGACACTCCTAAAATATCATCCTACACTCCTCCCTCCATGCATGCACAAATTAATGTCATATTTAATATAGGGGTAGATTTAAAATTTGAATGTTAAAAAAAATTAAAGAGAAGTGCTGAATGACATTTTAGGAGTGGTAATAGCAGCACCCTAATTTTAATTTTAATATTAATGTAAATTTCAATGTTAAGGTCAATTTTAATGTTAAGGTTAATCTTAATATTAATTATCATGTTAATTTAATATTAATTTTAAATTTAAATTTTAATATTAATTTTAATGTTAAATTTTGTCATGTCAGCTGTCATGTCAGCAACCATGTCATATGCAACATAATAAGAGATGACATCACCCAAATATTTTGGGAGCCAAATAGCATTTTTGATTTATACATGATCTTTAGAATATAAAAAAACTGTCGGCCTTCCTCTACCTTGTCAAAAAATAACGCCCCAATCTCAAAATACATAGGACCGGGTACGTGAACATGCCAGCTGCACATATACGAAGAATAATCCAATATATGGAATCCTCGTATACGTACATAAGTTGTATATAAAATAATCACAGACCAGAATAATATAATAATCTAATCTCATCACAGCTCAACACAGAAGATATAAGAGTCCAATAATAATGTATCAAAGATATAGCCGGGTGGACATCATTACATGTGAGCCCACCCCAAGAAAAATTTGGTATCTCTGCCTCAGCAATAATACGAAGAACCATGTGTTATAGATGGAAATAATGTACACTAATGGTTTGATCCATTGATCTTTTGTCAAGTCATTCCGGTAACTATAAGAGTCACATATTCGCTAATATGATTAACTCCAAAAAAAAAAAACTGTCGGCAATAATTTGGTCTCTCTCATGTACACATTTGTTGGGCTCATTTGCACTCAAATTCTCTTATGTTTCCGCAAACACTAGCTACAGCACAAACGTTGATAACTGTGTACTTAATAACATCCAGAAAATTATCGCAAATTTACTCAACAATCACGAAACTATCGCTAATTAAAGCATTCAAAGTGGAGACACTGTAAACATATACTCCAAATTATTAAAAATTGTGTAAATTATTATTTTTAGAGCGTGTCCTTGATATTACACACTGAAAATAAACACTCCCAAATAACCTTATCTTGTCCCAACCACTTTTTCTCTCTTTATTTTTCTTCCCTATTTGTTAAAAATTATCCTTCTTTTTTCTATTTATTGTTCTTCCATGTTTGATAAGAAAGATTATTTTGCTGAGCCGATAAATTAATGTAGAGGAGACATGTCACATGCAAATGAGATGTGACACATTCTAAATCTGGAGCCTCTCTTAATTTTTTTTAGCAATTTTTAAGTATGAAAAATTGTCCTTTGTAATATTGCCAATATGTTGCTAACTAGCGACGTTCAAGTTAATCCAAATTGCTTGCGCGTTGCTAAATGTAAAGGTGCCATGTCGCTACATATGTCGCTAAACATTGGTGCTATTGCAGATAAGCATTATAACCTAAATTATGATTGTCTGCTAAATATCTCTAACGTGATGCCACTAGACGTCCATATTTATCAAATTCTTTGTACACGTCTATAATCACAACAAAGTTGTATTTAGTGACAAAAGGAGAGAGAAAAAAATTTGAGTCGCATTCCACTTTATTGGTCATATTTCAAGGTGCATCTCACTGCTTTACCTTAAAGTAAGTTATCCCTCACATTTCACTAATTCCGTCCAAGACCGACGGTCAACGCGTTTGACCAAAATTTTAGGACGAAATTATCATCATCTTCTTCTTCTTCTTCTTCTTATTATTATTCTTCTTCTTCACAATAGCCTCTTGCCTCCTCCTCCGTGCTCGGCCCCCCCTCCCCCGCCTCGCTCAGCCCCCTCTGCCATCACCACCACCACAACCTTTATCACCACCACCACCACCACCTTCACCCCCTGCCGCCTCCGCTCCCCCGCTCGTCCACGGTGCCGCCCTCATTCCCCGCGCCACCGCTCCCCCATGGCGTCGCCCCTACTCCGCTCCCCCACGACGCTCTCCCGTCCTCTTCCACGAGGTCGGAGGTATTTTTGTCCTAAAAATTTGGTCAAACGTGTTGACCGTCAATCTTGGACGAATTTCGTGAAATGTGAAAGGTAACTTACATTAAGATAAAGCAGTAGTATGCACCTTGAACTATGACCAGTAAAATGGGATGTGACTCAAATTTCCTCAAAAGAGAATAAAGAAAGCCAAGATTAACTAAGTGGAGTATTCCAATAAAATAGGGAGTGACTCAATTAAAACAGACTTTCTAGATATCATGTAAAGTCAGTAAGTCAAATATATATTATTAAGTGATATAAATGATGCAATTACAATTTTTTTAATTTATCACGAGACATCGGAGGCACGAACATTTCTAGTAACAAGAGTGAACTTTTCCAAGATAATAAGATAAAAAATGAAAATGACTAATGGCTAAGAATATGACACATACATGTATGTGTCATCTAAATAATCATCACCACAAAAAACAGTGATCTATTCTATTAATGAGGGCTAGAAGCACAACCATAACTAGTTGATAAATAAATCATAAACCATTAAATTGTACCGGTCAAATTTTAAGGGGGGGGTGGGGGGGGGGGGGGGGGGGGGGGGGGGTGGGGGGGGGAAGGTTATAAATGTTTGCATTATAATTTTAAAAGTTATGAAATGTTTAGTGTGCGCGCACACACCTTACAACTTTTACTGTTTGATATGAGTTTTACTGTTTGATATGAGTAAAAGGTTGAAGGAAAGAGAATGGAGGAAGGAAAATAAGAAAAAATGATACATTTTCTCTTATTTGGTATGTAAAAGAAAAATGGAGAGAAGGAAAAGTGGAGGAATTATTTTTTTTTCCTCCTAACCCAACAAATTTAATCCCTCCGAAAATGGGAGAATTTTTTTTTTTTTTGGAGACTTATGTGCTATACTATTACCTAATTTACATACGAATTATATTACTAAAGAAACTGTTCACTAAAGTTAAATAATAAATGAGTGTTTTTAGTTGAGGATATATATATATATATATATATATATATATATATATATATATATATATATATATATATATATATTCTTTCCTTTAATTTTTCTCTTCCATATCAAATAAGAAAAATGCATCCCTTCAGTTTTTTCTCTCTCCTACCAAAACACAAAGGAAAAAAATGGTATTTCCGTTCAATATGGATGGAAAGCCTATTTCCTTTCTGTCATTTTTCTATCATTCCTACCCCTTGTTAGCAATTCGGCAAACGGAAAAAATTCGGGACGGCAAAAGTACGAGTATAAATCGGCTCAGTGCAAATAAAATACGTTCAAAAATTCGGTCAAATGTTCGAAAAATAAAAATATTGAGATTAGAAACTTTACATTCTTAAATATGTTGTCAAATTTGGTTAATTAAACAGGTTCCTAGCATGTTTATTGTACCAAATTTGTCAATAATTTATACAGAACATGTTTAAAACTTCGCATGTTTAAAATTTATGTACTGATTTGGATCTGTCAAAAGTACGTAAGTATTATACGTTTATGAAAGATACGAAAAAATTCGCGTATAATACGAGTTTTATTCTGGTGATTGCTAACAATCCTACCACGCAAAGGCTTAAAGACTGTTTGGTTTGCTGTAAATGTAGTTGTTGCAACAAAATCTACAACATTTGATATGCTATAAATGGTGTAACTTGATGCAATAAATGATGCAATATTATTCCCAATTACTACACCACCAATCCCTTCAGTTTTGGTTGAAGGGTATTTCCAAGTAGAAGCATCCAAACAGTTAAAAGTCCCCTCTACTTTAGGCCTCTCCCACGGGTTTGTATCTCCCCTATTTCTATGGTAGAAATCATTTTAGAAAAAAAAAATCTTCCAACCATGGTTTGTATTCCGATTTATGTCCTATGTTACGGTGGTGTAGGATGGAGAGTTTCTATGCATCTCTCACACCAATTAATATTGGACCCCACGTCATTAAATTGATCATTTTATTGGTTGTCACGTAGGATATAAATAGAGAACCATTTGAGAGTATTTTTTGTGTGTACAATTTCTATATAGAAACTCTCTCAACTAGGATAGAAATCTCCTTAAAGGTACAATTAGAATGAAACTCAATTTTAGAAATCATAGAAACTCAATTTTAGAAATCTCCATTGGAGATGGAGATGGTCTTAGTATCTTTCAAGATGTTCATTAATTACATTATGATTTTGGATTTTTTTTTTTTTTTTTTAAGTTGCACCCCCCCCCCCCCAAACTTTTTTTTTTTCTGACAATCCCAACAATTGGATGCATGAATATGCTCATGAGTGCTAATCTCTCTAGCAACAAGTCAGTTCTAACATCTGTCTATGATAGATGGAAGTCAAAAATGTGTTTCTAAAGGAAAATAAGTCTAAACCAAATGTTTACAATCTTCTTACAACCTCTCTCCCTCACCCCTTACACGTGGGTCCTACCAGATCCCACCTCCCCTCTCAACCCCCGACCCCACTACTTCCCACTCCTCCAAACGAAGTCCGACACATGGCGGACACATGGCGATTGTAAGGGAATTGTAAGCATTTGGTTTTAGGCATAGCAAATGGTGTCCCTCTACAGTCTACACCCTTCCCCTGCATTTCACACCACGAATTATTTTTGGCTCTCCAAACTTGCTTTATACACCAAAAGCACGCAAGCACTAACCAAAGTACAGTTAACGAAGTTGATCTTTTGGACACGAGTATCAGTTTAGTATTCCCCTAATAGACCCAAACCCAATTCAAAAATGATTTGCGATTTCCTTCTATCAATAGAACTACTTTAGACGGATATGTTTTGGGGAGGCTTTTAATTTGGGGATTATCGACTAGGTTTATCGTTCCTCGACACGAATCATGTATTTAGTATTGATCTATTTATTTGGCAGATGCATGCTTCGTTTATTCTCTTTAGAGAGAAAAAAAAAAAAAAACAGTGACTACAAGTGTAACTAGCAAGCATAGTTAAGTAGAGCAGAGAATGAAATGTGTACCTGGGCTGAGCTAGATTGGTTCCTATTTGAAACGTGAATAGAGAACTCCTAACTCCTGCAGAAAAAAAAACGAAATGTCATCAAAACTTTTATTCTGCATGTGGAAATTCTGTAGTAAAGTTATTGAACATCAAAATAAAAGGTATTGCACCACATAATTAAACACCAAAGAATATGTCAAACCATTAATCTACTACCTGTCTACAAATACAAGCATAATGATCTCAGAAATCTTCGATAGAACATACGGGAAATAAATGGACAATGAACTTAGCCAATTACCTTTCCTCATTAAGTTACATACACATGCCGTGTCTGTATGGTACAACCTCACGCAACCCACCCACCTACTAATAGAACAATTGGAGAGGGGTTGAACAAAGAAAAAAAAACCCTAATCTGAACGAACTGAGACTCATCTACATTTGGGTTAACGATTTAACACATAAATATTACATGGGTAAGGGAGAGCCATTCACTCCTGAGGAAGCATATTATTCAGATATATGACACATTCATAGAATCAATGCTCGGTCGTCTCTGCATTTATGATTTTGTGCATATACGCAACACATTCATAGGAAGCATAAGCAGCAGCCATTACTCTTCCACAGATCCGATTGCACGTTCCTGCTTCCTTTCAATCTCGCCCAGCCACCCAATGACGTGGGCAAGAACAAATCATACATATAAAGAATTAGGAGCATGGTTGTGGAAGGTCAACCATGTCTTGTTCTCACCCTTTTCCCCTGTTTGTGGGAAACAAAACGCACTGCCTGCTTCCCGAGCTCCAAGGTCGTACTTCTTCCATCATCTAGGTCGACTAACAAAGATGATGATGACATTCCTCGGACGCATTGAATGGTGACATTTGACACCACTCCCTCGCACCTGCTCGCGAAAGGAAAAAAATGTTAGAACGTTGCAACAGTCCCCCCAAGTTCCTTGTCCAAATGAGTGGTTATAACTAATTAGAGCGAGGAAGGGACAGTACTGAATATTTTAGCAGCTTTATTAGTTTTATGGCAAGATAAACGTCGACCTTTAAATCATAAAATGAAGATAAGCGTGCTCACCAAGATTTCTCTGACGATTGATAGACTTCGACTCTCTTTCCAACTGCATCCTTACCCAGCTTCTGCAATATCCAATTTGCATCCATAACTTCTTCTGTAAATGGATTTTCCTGATGAGGTAGCTGTGCAACAGGGCTACCATCATCTTCAGTTACAGCATTAAGATTCTCTATTGCTTGAGGCCTCTTTCTCTTTGATCTTTGTCCTTTAATAGGGTTTTCTTCCTCTCCCCGAGGAACCCAAGAACTTCTCTGCTCAAAATATGGGTTTTTGAACTTGAGCTTCAGCAATGGTTTGGTGTCATTGAAGGAGCTTCCAGAAACAAATTTTAGTCTAGAAGCCTCATGTCCAATATACTCCTGTGAATTAACTGATGGACCTACAGAACGTCTTTTCTTCTTTGGAATAACCACCTCATTATCATCCCTTGGCGTGGTCTCACCAACAGTCTGTACTTCTATAGGAGTTCTGACCCATGTAGTCAAAAGTCCGGATTCCTTCCCTATGTTACCATTGCTCTTCCTCTGTACGTCTGATTTCTTTCTAAGCATAATTACATCTTTTTCCACATCTCCATGCTTCTCGCTTCTCGCCTCACTTACTTTCTCAAGTTTTTCTCCTAAAAGTATATAGAAATGTTTTATTACTTCAGAGATATTCCATGCTGCAGGTATGAAGTACTAGAACAAAGATAATGTATAAATTTGGATCCTTCAGAGTTGCCACAGAAGGAGACATTAAGTTATATCAATTAGCAAGCACAGTACGAGGCATTCGAAATAATCCTACAAAACATCAGGTAGCGCTGAGTACCTTTTTCATTACATTTAATAGTTCCACGAGTTTCATGCATATGATTCTCATGATCTTTAGTCTTTGGTTGGCTGGTGTCATCGCTACCTGTTTCCAGAAAACAGTAAGAGGAGCAAATCCATGCTGAGAAATCAGATAAATAGTTATATCACAACAGAGAAAACCACAGGAAAATTAGTAGCAACAATGAGCTGCCTATAAATAAAGAGAAGGGACATTTAAGCACACCATTTCAGAATGCTAGCTCATCCCATTCGCGAGACTTCTATCACCAATTGGAATTTCAGTTGAGTATTTATAACAGTAGACAGAGACATGTAATGAAGGAAAACCACATGGATCTAACAAAACCACAAGGCATGTTGTGTCCTCATCTGAACAGTGTCCTAATACAATCCTGAGATTCCCTTTAATCCCTTGGGTGTAAACACTAAAGGATGGCCTTCACCAAAGTGCCAACCGCAAATTTCTGTCATGTTTCGTGCCTCTAGCCAACTGCAAACACACTTAATGCCAAGTTCGTGCCTCTAGCCAACTCTATACAAGATTAAGAGTTAAGAAAGATCCTCTACAGCAATAATCACTATTTCTAGTGAGATTCATAAATTGAAAGTCTTATGTTTTGTCTAAAAGAGGATGAGACTTGGTTTTCAATATGAAACTCCAGAGGTTATCCTCAACTTGAAGGGTTTCTCTTGTCACTTTATAAAGTTGAAGAGTATAACCAAATCAAGTTACAAGCTCCTTTTATACGCCTAGTCAAACTAGCTATTATCCTGCCGTGGGAATTGTTAGTTCAAAATCAACACAAAACAACTTGGAACTGTTGTAAACATGCTGTTCTGTCATCAAATTTGAAAATTAAAACATATTTACCCTACATCTCAAATGCCAAGGCAAGGCATGAAAGCAGTCCACCTACCTCATCCAAGTCAAATCAAACTTTCATTTGTACAAGGAAACTAGTTTCTGTGATGAGAAAAGCTAACTGAGGGATATATCATATATCCTTTTCTCGTCTATGCATAAATAATAAAAGAGATATAAGAGGAATTAGTAAGCTCAACATATCGAGGATGGCGCTTCACGCTGGTGTAACAATAAGGCTTGGCACTTGCATCCTCGAGGATTCGAGTTGTGAAAACAGTCTCCCCATATATTAGGCTAAGTCTACATACATCTTAACCCTCCATAGGTCATGTGTTAATGGGAGCTTCATGGAGCTGGGAGGCCTAGTAAGCACGACACAACTTTTTACATTAAGGCCTCGTTTGGTTCACGGAATCATCGGGTTGGGAAAGGAAAGTGAGTACTTTCCTATGTGTGGATGCCAAAGGAATTGAGGAGGAAAGGAAAGTGATTCCCAATGGAAGGGAAATTAGAGGGGAAAGTGATTCCATCCACCTAAGCAAGGAATCACGTTCCCACATTTAAGTATTCACTTTCCTTTCCAAATTCCTTGTCATTTCCAAACATCGGAAAGGAAAATCAATGGGAATTGTAATTTCCCAAAGGAAAGGAAATGCAATGGTATTGATTTCCTTTTTCCTTCCATTCCGCGAACCAAATGAGGCCCAAGAACTTCTTGGCGTGGAAGGCCATATTTCGGGCCTAGCCAAAATAGTCAACCAACCATCACAATGTCACTCCCCATGAATATTGCTAGTGGAACATGTCATTCATTTGACTCAAGTGTATTGTATGTAAAGCTCCAAAGAAGCTTGATAATGTGATGTGGGTCTTATATTTATAGTTGGAGGCATGACCTATCTCAGGTTACATCCTTCAATGCATGTATGCCCTCGATTTTCTCAAAGCAACCATACCTTCATCTCCCAAGAAGGTTACGCTTTTTCATTTTCTGAAGAAGAACAACTCTTTTCCTAAAATTAAATACAACCATGCATACAACTAGCCTCTTGACTTTCTCGTAATAATAGAAGGATGAAGGCAATAAACTCTCCCGATTTACGAGGAGAAGTCCATACATTTAATCCCCTGACTTGACGTACTTATCTTTTGTCAGCGACTTCGTCATCACATCTAATCTTACATGTCAATTATGGTCCAACTGAGTAAATAAACTCCAATTCATATAGTCTTCAATGCACTGCACAATGTTAGCACAGGTTGAACAATTCTGGATTATGTTAAATGTGATTTATATGGAATTGTATAACAGTCGTGCAGACAAACTCATTGTCTGCTCAACATGACCTATAAAAAACAGAAAATTTACTATAGGATAAAAAATTTATTAAAAATTTGTTAGAAGAATAGATGTTTGAGCAATTACGTAGAACGATATGTTCCGCCAGACTGTGTGTCGGAAAATGAGCATGCTCAAATTCCGACAGACGTTGTGGCGGAAAATGAGCAGCATGCTCAAATTCCAACACACGGTGTGGCTGAATTTCGAAGTAGTGGTTTTCTTTGGGTTGGTTTTTTTGGTTTTTATTTGGCCTCGATTTTTTTTTACTGATCTCTCATTCAGTAAGAACAAACAACATTCTCAACTAAAAACCCAACAACTACCAACCCAAAACCCAAACCCAAAAAAAAAAAAAAAAACCAAAACAAAACAATAGGTTTAAAAACAAAACCCAAACCCGACGACTACCAACCCAAAACCCAAACCGAAAAAAAAAACCAACCTAAAAAAACAAACAACATTCTCAACTAAAAAAAACCGAGGCCAGATAAAAACCCAAAAAACCAACCCAAAGAAAACCACTACGTCGAAATTCAGCCACACCGTGTCGGAATTTGAGCATGCTGCTCATTTTCCGCCACACCGTCTGTCGGAATTTGAGCATGCTCATTTTCCGACACAGTCTGACGGAACATATCGTTCTACGTAATTGCTCAAACATCTATTCTTCTAACAAATTTTTAATAAAATTTTTATCCTATAGTAAATTTTCTGTATAAAAAAAAAGGTTAGATGTACTCTACCACTGATATGAACATGTTCTATGAATGAAGATATAGGAATTTATCTAAGCAAGGACCACTTGTCATTAGTAATCAAATATGATCCTCTTTGCTTGGTCTACCAAAATCCTCAAACCTGGGGACACGACTCTATCAAGGCTTCCGCCAGTTACCTTTCTTCGAACAGTAACAATTAAAATTAAATATCATAAAATCCTTTCCATGGTTACCATTTTTGTTCAAATCCTTTCACCTACTTCAAGTAATTGGTTGGTCATGCAAAAAATATATGTTTACTACCCACATTTCTTCCACCTATCAAGTCGTTGCACAGCTGGCTCCTGTCAGTACAAATCAACTGATGGAACACTTCATTAAGTTTACTCACCTGAAGAATTCAATCCCTCTCACCATTTATTGCACGCCATGACATAAACCAGGCAACCTGATATTGTTGAGAGCCTAGACAATACACTTTTGTTGTCCTCTATTCTTCCACTACTTATGTTATAAAATACTATAGTATATTTTAGAAATCATATCATTGTATAGAAGTGTGTTGGCACGAGGCTCCTGCTAATGCAAAGGTCTAGGGAGGGTCAAGATGTATGTAGCCTAAGTGCCTAACATCCAATATATGGAGAGGTTGGTTCCGTGATTATATCTAGGCCTGTCCACGGAAACGGATAACTTAATGCAATTTTTTACATAAAAACCGTGTTTGGATTGGAAAAAACTGAACCAGAACCAGTTTTGGGTCGCGTTCGATTGTAGAAAGTAGTACCTATTGTATTTTCGATATGGTTCGGATGCTCCTAAGATCTGAAAGTGATAACCCAACATCCGACCAGAAATATCATGACTAAGAGGGATATGTTGCTGCCCTAATAATTACTCTTTCCTTTTCCCCCAAAAAAGTGACTCATCTTCCTCCAACTCCCAAGGAACCAAGTTAATACAAACTTCTCTTTCCTTCCCAATACAATCCTTCCTAATAAGTACTTCTTCCAACTTCCAAATAACCCACTACTAGAAACCCTTCATCTAAAGTTCTTTCTCTTCCCAACCCTCTCATGCACATACAAGTTCAACATTCTTATTGTGCACTTTTTATGCTGATTTTTTGCTGATTCATGCTGATTTTTTTAGAAAATTATTTTGTTGATTCTAGGATTATTTTTTCCTCTTTCTTGTTGCCATATTGTTCTTATGCTTGATTTGATCATTAGGTCTAACTGTATTATTCAGTTATTTTCTTTTGTTTTTTGCAAATAAATACCAAATGCTTACCCGAATTCGAACCTGAAAACTGCAAAACCTTTTCAGGTTAAGGATCAGGTTTGGATTCTTTTTCTTTGGTATCTACCGGATTCGGATTTGGGTCTGGATGCAGTAAACAAATATCAGGTTAGGATCCAGGTTTTGCATAGATCTGACCAGAAAATGCCACGTTTACAGCCCTAATTATACCATCTTATATAAATGGCAAATATTCTCATCACTAGTGTTTTGTGAAAAAAGAAACAATAACCAGAAGTAATGCTACAGCAGTCCAATAAAATTAGAAATATCATTTTACTACCATTATGATTTTACAGAATCCCCTCCATTGTGAGGGTAGCAAGCAGCGATTATCCTCACTTCTCTTCTCCACAGTGACAAAAACTCAAGATATCTTAACTAAATTTGCAAAGAGGGGAATGCAATGGTTAGTGGGTGAAAGATGAAACAAGGTGCGAAGGGAGGAGTGCAGTTGTTAGTGGATGAAAAATGAAACAAGGACAACAAAGTTGGTCATACTGCATAAAAACTATAGCATAACATCTGCAGAAGTTTTTAGCATAATCACCTAGAATTCATAGCAAGTTTCATTTTAAAATGCAAGTGATGATCTTTAACTAAACCATTGAAATAAAAAAAAAGGTTATCATGAAGGCTAGCTCAATCATAAACAAGTTTTGCAGTTTACTCATATTAGGGTAAAATTTTCAAATGTGCAGCTACAAAATATAAAAGATGCATACCGTAAGTAGCAG
This sequence comes from Iris pallida, assembly GCA_029216955.1. Lineage (NCBI taxonomy): Eukaryota > Viridiplantae > Streptophyta > Magnoliopsida > Asparagales > Iridaceae > Iris > Iris pallida. Next base: position 8,137,092 of record JANAVB010009994.1, read on the forward strand.
CTAAATCCTGCTCTTTATGGAAGCTTGAAATTTCTGACCTTGGAGAGCTTGAAAATTTTCTACCTCTAGATCCTAAATGGATGACTAATTTAGTTCCTTTAACTATCTCATTCTTGCTTGCAGTTTTGGCAGCACATTCTTTGAAATGCAGACCTTGCGCTATACTATCCTCAGTTTTGGCAGTAGATAACTGTTCGACATTGTCCCCGACTCCTTTGATAGGACTATACTTGTTTCTTCCTGAGTGATAAACACTGGACTTCAAACCATTTTCTAAACTTCTGCTTGCTGAAGATAAGAGATTTTCCCGCCCATTATTCTTGTACGAGATCATGTCGTTATCCTTTTGATCTCTTAAGGAATTATCATATAACCTTTTATCTTTCTGATTTTCCAAATACTGGTATGATCCTTCCGGTTTAGTAACAAATTTTATATGGAAAGCTTTCTTATTTGTATTATTCTTATTTGGGGAGACACTATTGGAGATAGACTTGCCACATTCTCTAGAACTCTTGACAGAAAACTTCAAGGATTTCCCGTAATCATTTTTTAGTACTACAGGACCACATTTCCCATCATCCGAATCAGGAGACACACAAGATATCTCTTCCTGAGAGGGCAATGCAGCACTAGCCCTTAAGGTAGCAGTAAGTTTATGATCACACTCATCTTTCCTCCTCCAAAGTTCTTGCACAGCATCATCTATATCCTTGACCTGATATTTAGAAAATAAAATTTTCATTATCAAAGTAAGGTATTAGCTGTAAAGAAACTCCACACCTTTAGAACAACAAACAACACCTGGTAACATTCACCACGGCATGCAGCACATTGGTATTGAAGGTTTTGATCTGCCTGGAACTGCAGATACTTTTCATCACTGCAGATTATATAGGAAAAGTGAAAGTTGATGTCATTGTCAAATAAATGTCCATCAAGAATTTAAAAAATTACACGAAGTCTGAGATTTAATTGACAATAAATGACAACCAAGTAGCTTTTGCTCTTGGGAAAGTGAAAATCTAACAATAACCTTGCATAAAGAAACAAAATGGAGATGGAATAAGGTTCCTTTTAGTTTGGTAAAGCTTACTATCCTTCTTTGTGAAACATAAATCAAATCGGAACAAACTTAAGTATATTTACAAGTAAAATGAAGAAAACTCTGTAAGGCACAACATTGATTCACAAGACAGGTATGCATGGCATAGATTCAAGTCAGGTAACGACCACTTTCTCGCAGAGCTACAATTCAGTATTATATGATCTGGAAAAAATGTTTGAACCAAGCATAGTACCATGTATATACTACAGTGAAAACACATATATATTTTTTGTACATTCTTTCCATGAATACAAACATAATGTTCAAGAAATTTGCCTACAGTATAATGTTTACACTGACAAGCATAACCTATCATATAATAAGCATGAAGATTAATAAGTAACCAGCTCTTAATCTCAATGGCCATTTCACTAAAATTGTTCTTCCAAAATAAAATAAAAGGGTTCATATAAATAATATGATAGATTTTCATCTTTTTTACTTCTCAAATTAACTTATATTTAAATTATTGTCATTTATATGTATTTTTTTATACCATCATTTGATACTTATCCACTGAGTCACTCTTTGCAATGTGCATTGAATGAGAGTATCTAAAAGCATCAGAAATGAGTCAGTGATGAATTGACATATTAAAAATATTTGAAGAATTATGACACTAGCCTGAGACAATACTGATCAATGTCCAAACATGGTGCACAATACATGCAATACATACACAGACCAGAGACACTCGTAGATGTTACATATGTTTCCTAAGTTGCTGGTCTGAAGCCTTTACAAAGGAAGATTGCTTCCACTCACGTTTATCTATGAAAGAAAACTCCTACTGAATGCACATACATTTGCACTGACATAAACACAAACAAGTCAGTAACCAAAGATAAATAAACAAATAAAAACAACTCCAGTTGATAATGGAATGCCTTTAGAAAGTAATTTTGAGTATAGTAATCATCAACAATCATCAAAGTTATAATCCTGCGTGGGTGTTGGCCATGGGTTGGAAAATATTCTTATGGCTTAAGAGCATATAGGGGAAGATTTAGTCCTTTTCTCCATGCACTCTCACATTTTCTTTCATGTTTAGATGAAGGTCTATTTTGGTATTGGCTGGTTCTTTGGTTAAGTTTCCATATTAGGTATATAATTGTCTACGAAAAAAGGTATCTTGCAGTCAATGAGAGTAAAACAACAAGGCCAAAGTTTCTCCTCTTCCTTGATACAATTCTACACATACCAAATCAAAACCCCACAAAATAAACACAATTAAATAAAAGTAAGACTGGACCATTGATGTAAGATAAACAAGATTTTCTTATCATGGATATAACACTTCCCAAGGGACCTAACATTTTGAATAGTGGTAATGGAACATATATAACCAAGGCCCTATATTTTAATTGTTGCAAGGTACACAATTAAAAAAGGTTTGAAGGGGCAAAAATAGCATTTAGGCGACTAATCAATATAGCTGAACTTTTAACACCCATCAGGCACTCTTTGAGCCAGCCATAAAGAGATATCTGCTGATACTCCTAATAAGCATATTGTCATCGAATAATAATCTCAACCTTGTTTTTCTACTGCAATCTGACCAGAACACCTCTCGATGTTTCAGGATGACAACACGAAGTAATTAACTTATGGAATTTCTCTTAACAGCTTAACAGCTTGGTAACGACTACCAAGAATTTGGTGTTTACCTAGACGTAAAATGGAGATTGATACAAGCTTGAGCTTGAACCATACCAATGAATTACTTTGTGAAGGTCCAAAAGAGGGTAATTTGACAGACAATATAACAACAAAAAAGCCTTTATCCCAAACTTTTGAGGCCATTAAAATCCTCTTCGTCCATTCACTTCTGTTATGGGCTATCTATCTGTAACACTAACAAAAATCACATCCTTCTTTAACACTTCAAATCATGTTTGTCTAGGCCTACCTCAAGTCCTAGCGGCTCCATTAACTATTATATTATCGCTACTGCTTGCAGGAGCATCTAATGTTCTAAATGGCGGCCGCCTAGACGGTCTCTCTCCGCACCGCTTTTCGGTAGGCGGTGGAGTAGGCAGCCAACGGAGGTTGACGGCAAAGGCGGAGGTGAGACGGCGTAGGCGGGCGCCTAAACGGACCAATACCTAACAAGATATTTTGGCCAAAAAGTTTTTGTAAGCATTATGGGCCTATGGTTCATTTTTACAAAACTAAAACTTTATAAATCTTCGTTCTACAACTTAGTTATGCATGAAACACCCTTAAAATATACATATTATACAAAAAAAACAATGGTAAAAAATAGTAAAAAAAATGTTCAAAATGTATCGACTGCCTAGACGGTAGGAGGACTCTCTCCGTTGCGCACCCGCCTAACGCCGCTTAGAACCTTGGATCATATTCTCTCATATTGTCCTTAATTGACATCACCTCTAACTTCACACACTCATTTATGACACTATAGTAAAAATCCGACTAGTCCCCGACTAATCGGTAGTCGGCCTTCGCCGACTCGACTAGGGGCTAGTCGGCAAAAAAATAGGCTCAAGCAATAATTGGATCTAGACAGCCGACTAGGCAGCTAGACGGGCTTAGTCGGCCGGCTATGCCTCGGTTACAAAAAAAAAAGAATAAAAAAGATCAAAATCTGATCCGAAATTCAGTTCTTTCAAAAAACATAAAAGCAACCGACAGAAAAGGAGAAGATGGAGAAAGAAGAGGAGAAGAAGTTTCAGAAAAGGTGCATACCAAGGACATATATTGCGTATATTTTTTTGGGTACTTAAGTTAATACTTTGATGACATATAGCATATATTGCATATATATTATTTTTAATATATATATATATATATATATATATATATATATATAAAAACTCAAACCAATTAATCCGACTAGTCCCTGACTACTCCCCCAATTAATCCGATCAATTCATAGTCCCCGCGAACCGACTAAAGGTCAACTAGCGATTTTTACAACCTTGATTTATGATCATATTCTTATCGTCACTATCCATCTTAGCATTCTGATTTCAGCTACACTAACTTTTTGGACATGTTGTTTCTTAATTGTCCAATACTCTTGATCCATAAAGCATGGCTAGTCTTATAATAGTCTTATAGATTTTTTTTTCCTTTCACCTTTAAAGGTATCTTGCAATAACAAAGCACACCGAAGCATTCTTTATTTCAACCATCTTGTTTTAAATCTATGCATGACATCATTCTCAATCTCTCCATCATAATAAATAATTGATTCTAAATATTGGACACTATCACTCTTAAGTATCTCTTGTCCATCTATATGGACTCCTCTATCATTTCTTTTTAACTTCTAGTTGAACTTACATTTCATATACTTTGTTTTCATTATGCTACTTTTAAATACTTTAGATTCTAAAGTTTCTCTTAACACTTCTATTTTAGCATATAACCTTTTGTACTCTCATCAATCAACATAGTATCATCACCATTGAACGTCCTTTATATTTGCTTCGTAATTCATCCATTACAAGCACAAAAAGTTGAGGACTTAACATTGATCCTTGACATAACCCAAGAGTAACATGAAATGGTTTACTATCTCCTCCAATAGTTCGCACAATCGTCGTAACTCTATGATATATATCCTTATAGTCTCAATATTAACTACTAAGAACTTATTTCTTCTTCAAAGCCAATTACCTTATCTCAATAGGAACAAGATGCTAAGTTTTCTCTAAATCAAAAAAACCATATGTGCATCTTTCTTTCCCTCTAAATCTTTCCATTAATTTTCTCAAAAAGTAAAAAAGCTTTAATAGTAGATCTTCCGTCATAAAATCAAATTGATTATCTTAAATTATAATCTCTTTTCTTATTCACCAATAGTTTCATGGTATAACTCATTAGCCCAAATACTCGATAGTTACAAGTTTATATATCTCCCTTGTTTTATTTATAGGTACTATAATACCGATTTCTTCATTCATCGAACATTAGGTTTTTGGTTGAATAAATCAGTAAGCCTCTTCGATCATTTCTCCCTAAACATTTTCAGACCTCAATAGGAGTATCATCAAGTCCTACCATTTTTTCTATTTATTTCTGTCTCCACGGCATCCTTAACTTTAGAAATTCTAATTTTACGATAATAACAATTTGATTTAGCCCGAAATAACTATGCATCTACACTAAGCTTTTCAATTTTTCTATTTGTTAAATAACCTGTGGAAATAACTCATTCACCTCTCCTTAATATTTTTTTTTCCGTACTAATACTTTTTGGTAGTCGCTCATAAACTTAATATCAACTAAGTTTCTACTAACTCCGTTCGGTATTCTTAGCAAGCCTATAAATCTCTCCTTTTTCCCTCAGTTTCTGATATCCTATATAAATAATCCTAGACCTTAGATTTAGCTTTATTAACTGCTTTTTAGCTTCCTTTTTGCTACTCTCTCTCAAAGTTTTCCTAATTTCACACTTTTGTCAATCTTCATAATAATCTTTTTGCCTTAATTACCTTTTGTTCCTCATAACCAGCGGAACATCTACTGTTCAAACCACATGAGATGATTTTCTCTAATATTATACGATTTTCTCTAATATTATCCTCTATCTGTCACCTCCAACTTTCGTAAACACTCTCATTTCCAACATATCTTTCAGTGTATTGTCACTCATCATTTTAGTTACGTTATCCTATGGACATTGTTTTTAATTGCCCAACTCTTATCCATAAAGCACGAATGATCTTATAGCTTCCTTGAATTTCACTTTCAATCTTAAGCGTTATTTTGAAATCACAAAGCACTTTAGAAGCTATGCCATTTTAATATTCTTGTTATAATTTTATGAACAACTTACTTCCAAATCGCTCCCAAGTATCTTGTCTATCAATGTCAAGGTAGTCAAAGGCGCACTCGAGGCGCGAAGGATCCATATCGTCCGAGGCGCAAGGCACACATAAGGCGCACGCCGAGCGAAACGAGACGCAAAATAATAAAAATATACATAAATAAATTAATTAATTAATGTAAGAAATAAAACCAAATAACATATTAAAACTAACAAAAACATGTTAAAAGATAACCAAGTGAACTAGCAGAGCGACAATAGCACTCAACAGAACTAACAAGAATTTGTATCCTTCCAACCACACTTTTAGTAAATTTTAGTTTTTCAAATTCAATTGTAGCCGATTTCGACAACCGTGGAAAGAGCTACCTCCCTCCCACTTGTATGAGGTAAGGGCTATCTCTCTGCCTCAATTTTTTTTATAAAAAACAAAAAAAACACATAAGGCGCGCCCAGGCGCACCTTTCTTTGGTTGCGCCTTGCTGAAAGGCACACCTAAGGCGCGCCCGGAGAAAGGCGCCTCGCCTAGAGAGATGCGAGGCGCAGATGTTGCGCCTTGCTACGAGGCGTGCCTTTGACTACCATGATCAATGTATATTCCTATCGCATTTCTTTTGACCTTTGCTAGAAGTTGCGCTTCATATACTTTATTTCTACTAATTTAGAACTTTTAGATTCCAAAGTTCCTCTGCAGAACTAGCATTAGCAAGCAACATAAATTCCTCGTGAATAATGCCTTGTACAGTTGTACTCTCATTCATAACTAGGGCAAAAAGTTAAGGTTTTAATATTGATATTTTATGTAAGCCAACAATAATGGGGAATGGTGTAGGGTTTCCTCCAATGTCTGTATGGTAGTCGTTACTGCATTGTACATATCCTTCTTGATCTCAATATAACTACTAGAGACCTTCTTGATCTCAATATAACTACTAGAGATGTGTTTCTTCTTCAAAACCCACCACATTCTCTCTCTAGGTTCATAAGCTTTTTGCGACACCTATGTTGAGCTTAATGTCACATATTTTCACTGCCCGGATAGAGGTCAGGAGCCGACAACCAGCATAAGTCATTTGGCTGTGTCCAAATATATATTAACAGCCTTGTGGTAAATTGACCAAGTTGCAAATAAATCATCAGGCTGTCCAGAAGATGCCAGAAGCAGATAAAACTACAATGAACTTGGTTCCGGTATGAAATCTGACATTGTCCACATGAGACAAGGTCCGATACTTCTCCAAGTTTTCTTGTGTTTAGAGCTGTATATTTGATTTTTTTCAGTTGAATTTTAATGGCCAGACATGTGGATACATTTGCATATGGTTTCAGTGGTTATCCATTAGACTGCACATGTGAATGATAGCCTTACATTATGATCTTTGCATGTCCATGTCTTTTATGTTCAAATTCCATGCATTATTTTTGCCATTAAGGTTGATAGGTCTTCCATGCTTCTGCATAATGTGATAGTTCGTGCTTTCTTAAAGAATGTTGGGCTTTCAGGTCCATCCTCAAGTATTGCATGATTTGCATCTAAACCTATATCTTAACTCTTGTTACATCTGACTTTTGGCTCGTTTCTATTAACATGCATGCTACTAGAATCTATGTATCATGTATTATAGAAAATACATTGTATCTAATATTCTAGTATTCTACTACTAAATATTAACCATAAGCATCAAGCATAAAGCAAATTATTAGTTCTCGTCTTCCGTGTCCTTTTATATCAAGGCAGCATCTGGCATAATGGCAAATCTAATAACCCTTCCACAAACAGATGTTTCCCTAGCCTAGGAGGATTTTGAAACATTTCTCCACAGTTGTCTGAGCTTCATCAAGTCAACAGTCATTGACAACAATTGCTCCCTTTGTTGAAGGAAAGCACTTAATGATGTTAATCTGGCAGTACCGAGTTTCTTGAGTCTTCCCCTCCTCTTTTTCTGAACTAATCAAGCACTGGAAGCCTTCCTAGTTTTACCAGGATCCATCTTAATCATAGTTTGCAGTATCGGCCGATACCGATACGGTTTGGCATGTCCCGATCCAATACCGATCGATACCCGATATTGACCGATACCGATAAAGAAAATTCGGCAAAGAAAACTTATGTATCGTATGTAAACCAACGTAAGGGTGACTACTATTTTATTCAATTCAAAACTACTAAGAAACAACACTGGAAATATTAAAATTATGCCTAAATGTATAAAATATATGTTCTAAAATGTTAATAATTTATTAATAATTATTTGCTTTCCGATACCAAAACAATCCGATACTCCGATCCGAAACCTCTGATACTGCCTATACCGCCGATCCCGATACTCATAGGAATGGTCCGATACCGATTCCGATACCGATATTGTGAACCTTGATCGTAATGTTCTTATTTCTACATTCATCTTGCATGTGTGGACATAGGCCATCAAGAAAGCAATATTTTTGGACTTCGTCATTTTGGAATACTGCTAATGGACATAACGCCAAAGAGAATTTTGCAACGTGTTGCCAAACGAAAATAAATCAAATCAAGCAAAATGCATGAGATGGAAGTGTGACATAAATCGGTTGCAGTAAGTCAAAAGTAAGTTGACAATGACCTGATGCCATCGCATGAGCAATGCACCCATCTTTCACAAACATCACAACAAACCATGGGGATCGTCTCAGAATCTCTGTAAACCTGTAGAAATAAAAATGAAAAAAATATTAGGTGTTGCATGATGGTTATTCCTGGAAATATGTACCCTGTAGTGCTCTGTGCAAAATAAACTTTATATAAAGTTAGTAATATTTTAGTTTTATATTTCTAAAATAAATAACTTTACAAAATATTAGCCAACTATAATATTTAGGGTGAATATTCTGAAACACCCATCTTATATGTGACATCAGACCTTCAATATTTAGGGTGAATTGTGGTATTATCTATTGTGATCGATGCTTGATTGGACTTCTTATATGCCCACTAGTAAGAACACTGAAATGAACTGAAAAAGACAACTAATCAGATGGCAGAACCATAAGAATAACCAATTCTATTGAGAAAGCCCAAAGAGGATTTCTTATTCTTCTCCAATAGAGACATCCTTGGACAATTCTTTATTACATCTGATTCACTATACTAGCCCCATGTGAACAATGATGCTTCCCTTATCTGAAAGTCGGCAGGCCCGGCATTCTGGAATTTTCTTCTGATTGATCTTGAGTGGCATATCCACCGAGATAACGGTAATTATAATTGTAATTTTGAGTCTCCAACTTTTACCTATTCATCAGTCTTGAAGCTAGTAGGCAATCTTGAAACCATATACATGCTATAATGTACTTGGCCATCCGGATCTTTATTTCCATCCTTATTCAAGCACAACTTAATAGTCTTGATTAAGAGCTGTGGTTGCTCACCTTTTTATGGTAATACATTTCAGATTTGACAAGAAGTGAGGGGTACCGCCGGACTCTAGAGCTATTGACCGAGTTGTCTTAGAAAGGTAATTACTCTTGTGATACTTTTGACTGTATAGTTGTGTTATTGTATGACTTGTAAATATAGTAGTATTACTAATGAACGATAACCAAGTGTTTACTGTTTGATTTTGCAGTTGTGTTTTAAAATATAGTTGTGTTACTTCCGACAGTCTGAGGACTTTTTCAACCTCGGCTCTTCTCACATATGTTATATGTCAATCTTTTAGCTTATTTTTGTATTTTAAATCAAAGTCAATCTCACAAGTTTGCCTCAACTTACGTACTACATACTCCTAATGTTAGTCTTAAGGTCCTGCCTAGCCGCCTTGAGGCCCCTGCCTGGGCCTTTTGGTCCTCGCACATCCTTAAGAAGCTTGGTTAAGTTGATGCTCGCATTGACGAAGGAGCTCCGGGACAAAATCAATTGTTGAATCTTTCGAGACTGCTCCAAGTCAGGTATATTTTGTTCAGCAAATCCTAAGGAAGGTTGTCGTATAGCGTGCGGGCTCAACCATGGTAGGCAGCTGGGGCTGCTCGGGTTATTAGCTATCGCTTCTGGCCTACGGGAGGTGTGGTCATAGCTGATTGCAGGTTGGAGGGGCAGATGCGGGTCTGCATGCATCCGGATGGATCCCAGCTGGGCCTTGGCTATTGAGTTTCCTAAGAGATGCTAGATGGTTGATGCCTCAGTCGACAGGAGTTGCTCAGCCCTAGATGAGATTCATGACCCCCAAAATCAGCACAGTAACAGATGAAAGAGTAATAATATGAGAAGAATTTAAGTTCTATCTGTTTTTCCGACAACTCATAAAATAGGCTTCTCTTCCTTAACTAAAATTTCAGACTTACATACCTTCAATAGCCATATAAGACTTGATGACTAAGAAACAAATCATAATTAAAGGGATTGCAAATTTGCAACAAATCCTGGGGAAAAAAACAGCTAGAAACAAACTAAATCCTTTAAACCAACTGAAATAAATCATGATGCATAAAATAACCCAATGTCTCAATCTCCAAATAAATCTCATCCAACTGAACTCAAACCCTGAACTGATCTGGTCTTCCATCACCTATCCTAGCTTAAACCTTCTTTCTAATAGTCTCCTTTTTCAAACTTGCTACTCAACAGACTATCATGGACCCTTATTGCATCCTTACATATGATTCAAATTCACAGTCTACTAGAGATGACCTTTCTTTCTAATTTCAGCATTGTAATATCTTGATGAAGTTATCGGTCATCACCATAGCTTACATCCAGCTCTACACAACCTATCCTAACTTCATTTCATATTCATGACCTAAATTTAGATATCCTGATTTCATCTCCAAATTTGGATCATCTTGGAGGATCAATCCGGTTGGATGTAAGTCTATGCAAAATTCCTTCTAAACCAAACAATTGTATTCAGTTTAAACCAAAAAATGGAACGAACCAATACAGTCAAATCAGTGCCATAATTACGTATCCATCTTTCCATATTATGATTAATTATATCTAAATAATCCTTAGATACAAATACAATACCTTTAGGCAAATGGGACAATAGTTTCCTTTCACAAACAACCGTCCACAGGCATCACAGCAGGTATACCCTAAAAACCACCTGTAGACCACATACAAAATATAGCATTAAAACAACAATGGCCACAAAAAGATAATAGTTATCAATCGCCAAACAGACTAGTATCCTACACACAGTGGCAAAAAGGACTGATAACAGCCCACAAAACAGTATTATATACTGCTCCCGAAAAGATATTTTCAATACCTGGTGCTTGGACCACTGCCAGGAACCGTGGCTCCACAACTGTGACACCATGTATGTTTAGGGCACACATATGGCCCATGACCAACATTCTGCATAGTAAAGAAAGTTGCTAGATTTATGTAGAAATGTACAGTACAGACGCATGGACAAAGAATCAAGATTACCACATACCTTGTGAGGTGGTTGCTGACAGTAACAATGGTAAGCACCATCACACCGTCTGCAATACATCAGCTTATTGGGATCACCTGCCCTTCGACAAACCTGAAAAACCGAATGAACTAGTAACAAGTATGGCCAGTAGTAGAACACTAGTCACAAGTATGTGCTTCTACAAGTATGGCCAGTAGTAGAAGCACTAGTAACGAGTGTGTGGTAATCTTGATTAAGCACATTTTTCGTAAAGATCTACAAATTTCAAGAGATGGAGCAGCCAAGTATCATAAAGCAAAGAGAATTATAATGATCCTACCAACAAAAAGGGGAGTTAAGGATTAATATAATATACCATAACCTGAAGCCAATTGCCCCTTCGGCTACATGGTGTGGTATCTTAGTAGCAACTAGCAAGTACTTTCACATAAACTTCAAATCTAAATATTTTTAGAATAAGCTGCCTAATAAAAATGAAATTTCTCAATGACCTAGAAATTTGCCGCCTTCTGAATATATGCCAAAAGAAACGTCCCAAATCTTTCTTGTTGCATAAATGAATCCTTCTTCCATCTAAAAAGTACATCTACTCGGTAAAAGCTCATAGTTTAAACTTTAAAGTTTATTCCATAGGGATCTCCAAAAAAAAAAATTGAACTGTCAATGTTCTACCAAATATTCTCCAGCTTTATCCAGTATGGGACTAGCAGAATGAAGCTAACCTAACAAATAACGGTGGAAGAGTTACGTGTCTAGGATGCACCAAACCACCTTCCCTTCTTCTATTGTCTACACTGCTTAAAGGTTGTAATCCAATATGTTTTCAGTGTTGTTGCAAACTTGACATGCGCAACAGAGTCGGAAAAAAAAAACTGGGTGCTCATCTGAAATGTATATAATGTTTCTTCAATGCAAACTCAACCTTGAGCCGAGCGTAGCCCAACCACGGTCGTCTAAAGATTAACAGAGCCAGTAAATCCAAACCCAACAGACTAAGCAAGCTATCCCATGTGTGGGAGCTTAATATAAAGTAGTATCACATAAACTTAGAATCTAAATAACTTTAGCATGAGCTCCCTAATAAAAACAAAATGAAATTTTTCCACAACCTAGAAGTTTGTTTTTTGGTGGATATATGCCAAAAGAATCATTCCAAATCTTTCTGGTTGCACAAATGAATCCTTCTTCTATCTAAAAGGTACATCTGCTCGGAAAAAGGCTCATAGTTTAAACTTTAAAGTTTATTCCAAAGATATCAATTTTCGAACTGGCATTGGTCTACCAAATATTCTCCAGCGTTATCTGGTTTGGGATTAGCAGTACAAAATTTTACCTTACAAATAGCAGGGGAGGAGTTACATATCTAGGATGCTCCAAACCACCTTTCTTCTTCTATTGTGTAACAGTGCTTGAAAGTCAAAATCCAATATGTTTCCCTTGTCATACACAACAGAGTCAATCAAATAAAATCAGGGTACTCATATGAGATGTATACAATATTTCTCCAATTCAAAATAAACCTTTAGCCGAGACTAGCCCAACCATAAGCAATTTAAAATTAGCCATGCCATTAACTCCAAACCCAACAGACTAAGTAAGCTAGCCCGGTCAATTAGGAAGCATGTATGATATGAGGTATTGCAGGTAGCTAAGCAAGTAAGGAAGCTCAAAGACGTACATCCTTGAAACATGGTCACTGGAGAGCAAAATGGAACCCAGTTATGTTATATATTGATGAAAAATAATCATCTTGAAGGAAAGGTCTAAAAGATACATTGGTCTGAATACATGATCATGGAATGCTTATTTTGAATGTTTATAATTGGTCCCTTAAGTGGATGCCTAGGCATAAACGTTCCCGGTATACCTTTACTACTACTACTACAACAACAAAGCCACCATATTCTTGGGATTGGCTATTTGAATCATTTTCTTCAATTCAGCTCTGTTAAGGGCCGTGTCCTTTGTAACACTAACAAAAACATATCCTTCTTTAAAATTCGATTCATGTTCATTTAAGCCTACCTTTAGTCCCATATTACCTCTGCAACTTTTGATTAAGCGGAGAAGAACAACATTCCCCCATTTTTTTTCTTATGTAGACAACTTCAAAGTTTCAACATATAACGAGTACAACTTATGTTAATTGTCATATAGGCAAGAGGCATCTCTCCACCCTCCTGTCCTCCATCTACACCAATGATGTTACCTATCTGGATCACTAGTGCTGCAACCTTGCCAGACAGGGATCATGTTTAGCAGTCAAATACAGGGACAAGGTTAGAATATATTTTTTCATTGTTATTCCTATTATCTTCTCTCCTTTCCTGATTCTAACAGTGGGCGACTGACAATGTGTAATGGTGGCTGCCGACCACTGTTACTGACAACAGTTGATAGTGGCTTCTGTAGCTGTTGCAGGAAGGTAGCTGCTGACTAGCAACCAGAAGCCAGCTGCCAGCCCTGTAGCAGACCAGGAGAAGGGGAAGAAGGTGGAGAAGAAAAGAACTGGAGGTGTTCCTCAGAACTTAAAGTTCTTAAAGCAGGGGAAAAAGGAAGGTGCTGGATATTCCAGCCACTTATGTGGCTTCCTAGGCACCTACGCAACCAGAAGTTTGAGCAGAGAAAGATGCATCACTCTTTTTTATACTAAATCCTTTCTTTGAGCAGTCTGAGGTGCCAACAACTAAGAACACTGGCAGCTCTAGGGATGTTATGCAGCATTTACACTGATCAAGAAGCTTGGGTAGCTAGACACCTATATGACCTTTAAGCGGCCAGTAGAACCTGCTTCTTTGCTTCTTCTTTTTTGAATTGCATAAGAACATAGCACTCTACAAGCATACGATGTTTGGATGCTAAAGTTTGTGCATGTAGGCCTTTGGTATATGACATGCTTGTGACAAAGAAAACTCAAGATACAACAAGAAGCATGAAAACAGAACTGACAGCCCGTAGTCTATGATGAATAGACTGGAAAATGGGTGTATAAGGACAAGGCTTCATGGCTAGTTCCTTCGAGAACTATAAGGTACCCCTTCACTGGCCTGTTTGAAGATGGATTTGAATACTATGATACTCTTGCCCCTTCCAATAGGAAGAAAATTGTTTGTTGTTGCCAACTGTTGGATTAAAATCAGACTTTGTAGTTCTTAACTATCATCTTATTAAGATCTAAATGGAAACATCTCAGGTGATGCTTCCGACTTCCTAACTCTTGTGAGATGTCTCTAGCACTAAGCTACCTACAATTGTAAGTAGCATCTTAAGGCTTCTTGGGTGCTTATGGTGTTGACTTCACCAAGTTTTTTCAAACTATTCATTGTGGTCCTTGTACTCAATGATGTAGAAACATCATCACATGTGATCAAGCTCAAGCTCAAGTTGTTTAAGGCGGCAAGAGGTAGCAAACATAGTTTGCATTATCGTCCTATACCGGTCCGATATGGCCGATACCGATGCGGTTTGGCATGTCCCGATCTGATACTGACCGATACCCGATACTGACTGATACCGACATTGGGGTCTCTTTTTCGGTCAATTCGGCAAAGAAAATTGAACGAAAAAGACCAATCAGCAATGTCATAAAAGTATATTAAGGTTGTAAAAACATGTAGAAGAAAAAACCAATCGACAAGGGTGACTACTATTACAATCAATTTCAAAACTACTAAAAAACATTGAAATTACTTAAAATTTAGGCTATGCCTAAAAGTATTAAAAAATATTTTCTAAAATGTTAATAATTTATTAATAATTATTTTATTTTCGATACCAAAAAAAATTTGATACTCCGATCTGAAACCGTCAATACTACTGATACCGCCGATCATGCCGATCCTGATACTCATAGGAATGGTCCGATATCAATTCTGATACCGATATTGCAAACCTTGGTAGCAAAACCCTGAAAGGCCTAGGCAAGGGGATCAAAGACTAAAATTTTGGGGAGTTGAGTAGGTAAGTAAAATATGTAGTTACTAAAACTTATGTTATCCTAAGGCATAGCATTTCTCCGAGTTAGAAAAAATATGAGTCTCTAATTAGGGAACCATGGTTACCTAAATCCATCATATTGGCAACAAATATGACATGATAATTTCGGATATGACGACACAAATTCAATAGCTAATCCGGTGTCTAGTGTATTTTAAAGTGTTTGTGACGTCTCTGATACGTTTACAATACGACATGGACACACAATACTAATTTTTTGAGTGTTTGTGCTTCCTAAACTTTATTTGAGGAGTCCATAAAAGAAATGCTCTACTAGATAAAGAATAAAAATTTGTCAAAAAAAATGAAAAAGTAGAGATCGGCCATCGAAGAGACCAAACATCTGTAGGAAATCAGTGTCGAGATCTTGGACCTTGGCATAGGAGAAAAACAAAAAGAAGATAGTGAAGAAATAGGTGAGTTATCAATATAAAGATTTACATATTGGTTGGTGGCAGTGCCTATTGGAGTTGGAAATAGAGGCATGATACACTAGATTTGGATTAGGACAGACACAAAAGAGAAAAAACTGAAAGATGAAAGAATATTGTTCCTCTCAAATTCTTCAATGTCTATATTAATTAATAACATCTCTAACTTTTATTTGACTCGAGTCGAATTCCAAATTCAAAAATGGCTTAGACCATGTAATATTTAAGTCAATGCAGGATATGTCTTTTGAGGCAAACCAAGGCCGATTGAGGCAGATTAAGGTGCTCCGAAACGGTTCAAGGTGGGTGCCTCACATTCTAGGGTAGGTGCCTCGGGATCTCATCTCCTAAATACCAGTTGCCTAGGTGGTGTTAGAGTCTCTGAAACGCCTAGGTGAGGGCCTAAGGTGGCGAGACGGACGCCTTTTAAAACAATGCAAGCTTGTTAAGGCCTAGGCATATTATAGGGCCTCACGTGGCAACATGTACTTTAAGAAGACAGGTAGTGAGGTAGCAGCTTAAATTGGAATGATGACTAGCCACGCCCTAGCCTGTCTTGCAACTTGAGGAGCCCGCCTAGGCATGCCTTAACCCATGTTAACATGCCAGAAGATTGGGTGATGGAAAATAATATGGAGATGGACATTTAGAGCCTAATTAGAGATCAAGGTAGTCAAAGGCGCAATGCGCACTCGATGCACAAATGGTCCATATCGCCTGAGGCGCAAGGCGGATTTAAGACGCACGTCCGAACGAAACGAGGTGCAAAATACAAAATAATAAAAGTATACATAAATAAATAAACTAGTTATGTAAAAAATAAAATAAAATAACATATTAAAACCAACAAAAACATGTTAAAACATAATCAAGTAAACTAGCAGAGCAACAATAGCACTAAACAGAACTAACAAAATTTGTATTCTCTCTATCACGTTTTTAGTAAATTTTAGTTTTTTAAGTTCAATTATAGCCAACTTTGGCAACAGTGAAAAGGGTTACCTCGCACCTACTTGTATGAGGTAAGGGCTATCTCTCCGCCTCAAATTCTTTTGTAAAAAACAAAAAACACATCAGGCGCGCCTTTTCTTTGTTGCGCCTTGCTAAAAGTCACACTTAAGGCGCGCCTTGGGTGCGTCCAGAGAAAGGCGCCTCGCCTAATGAGGTGCAAGGCGCAACTGCGCCTTGCTGCGAGACGCACCTTTGACTACCATGTTAGAGATAGAGCCTCTTATTTTGTTCTTTATATTCTCTATATGAAAAATTGCTTTGTTTTATATTATACATCGTTTTTGTTTTGGATCTTGAACTTAAATACTTAAAGTGTATATCCAAAAGGTAAGTCTACCTACATGGACTTTATAGCATGACCATCTTATGTTCATAGATAACTTCGTTAGGAATTTGGCACCAACATATGGGGTCGACTTCGGCAGGCTTTCTTATAGTCCCTAGCCTACTCCAATCTGGTGAGAAAACTAGGATTATGATGATATGATTGTGGATCATATTTTTACTTGCATATGCTTTGTGAAGGCTTGGTTACATGACCTGTCCTTCATGTATGATTCTACTAGATGCCTTGGCACTATATTATTTCTCATATTCGTTTTCATTTTTAATATTCTGATTATGTTATGTTCACTTTTACTGTTCATCATGGATAGTGTATGATTTCTTATATTCTTTGTATGATGTTTGACATCCAAGAACTTTTTATGGGTTGAAAGTTATATTTCCTATTTATGTTATATTTCGCCTTGAGGTCCCCCATTTAGGCCTTTTTTATCTGTCTGTTGCCTCATATCGCCTTAACAACCTTTCCTGTGATGATGCACTCTCATTACCAACTTCAGACGGGAGAATTCAAAACGATGGAACATAGAGGCTCATCCCCCAGGAGAGTAAAATATTGTTGAGAGTAGGTATGTTACACCGGGGGGACCCACATTAGGGCCATGGGGGGCGACGGTAACCCCTGAGTTTTCAATTTCCTACTATATAGATACATTAAGTTTATTATATACTTATTGTTTTATGAAAAAAATCACAACTAATTGGTAATATAGTTGGTAAATGCACATGATTTTAACATGATTTTAACTAAGAGGTTTCAAGTTCAATCCTCAATATCCCCTTAATTTTCAATTTAAGGTATTTTTGCCTTCCCTTCCATTTTTTTTGGTTTAAGGTATTATTGTCCCCCTCAAATAAAATTTGGGTCCACCCCTGGTTACACAATGTTCATTAATAGTTCCATACTTGGTGAGACTGACACACAAGGTGACAATATTCTACCCAACAACCTTTGAACCAAATTAATGAGCCTTCTAATGTTCACAACGTATACTGTGATTATATGAAGAATTTTTTATGCGATTGCATGCAATTTGAGAATTTCTACCTTAAAATGCAAGTGACAGACTACATGAGCAAACTTATTAGGCTACTGCCAGTCAAGATGTACACCATAAACAACAGATTATTCCACATGAAGAGAGTTGGTGCAATAGCATCATAATGTTTTGTATGTGTGTTAGGAAGTCCAATCTAAAATATGTCAAGTAACTAGGCTCTGAGAAATCTAACAATACCTCAAATTTATTCAAGAAAAAAATGTCTCATCAATCAAAATGATATTTAAAAAGATAGACATGCTATAATATGCCTTTCTAAAGGTCTGACAACGCATTATATGAAGTGTTTTATTTGCCCTAAGTCCATATCTTATGTTACAAACTAGGAAGCACATGTACACCAAAATTGGTGATGTCCGAAAGCATGGTGTCCATGTCGGATACGTATCGGACACGACATGGGCACTCCACACTACACTAGGACATGCCAAGTGGTGAGTCTATTTTGTCATGTCCGTATTGTGCTGTACTGCATTCATATCCATAGACTCCATACATAGGTTTACCAACGAAGAGGAGCAAGATGACTGACCTCACAAATTCGACAGGAGGGACAAGCCCATAAATTCCAGTGAAACAGATCTGCAAACAGAAGAATCTTAGTGATGTCACATCAGAAACCACTTGTGTAGAAGAAGCTTGAGTTAAAAAAAAAAACAAGACCTCTATTTTTAGCCCAACTTTTCAAGCACCTCATATGATACTTCTTGTTACACATTTTGCATGGGAGCATCTTTACAGCTTTGTTGTTGCCTTCCTTTTCACCAGAGAAACATATGCGGCAAATGACTTTGGCAGTGGAGGCGGCCTGATCTTCTGTAGCAAGGGGAGCATCTTCTCCTAGCAAATCCTGAAGGAAATTATTTCCTTTAATAGCACAAAAAGGAATATCAAAATATCAAACGAGAACATGCAAGTACATAACCAAAATGTCAAATGCCAATATGAACATACATGAAAAAAAGACAAAAACCAGACAGAAGACTCAACATATTGTACTATCATTCTTGAAGGAATCACAAGGCAATTCAACTGAAAGAAGCAAGTAAAATATATTCCAGCTCGGTATCTATAATTCTATATTCATATCTTTCACATGAAGTAAAGCATAGAATCACATGCTCTCTAGAAGGAGAGACACATGAAAGGTACATACATGACCATTGAACTATTACGCACTAAGTGATATACTATAACTACATTCAGTTAAACAGTTAATCCAATCAGACGCATGTGACATTGTGACCAGAAGACAAACTTTGCAAAGTCTAATATGCAAATGAATGAATGACGTACTTCTGCAATAATTCAAGCATAATGGTGAAGTAGGTATGATGCAGTGATGCACACACTCCATAATACGCCAAGACATGCCAACATTGTGCCATATCCACATTGTGCTGTATTTTTATCTGTGCAAAATTTATCCTTATGAATATCTAATAGCACATCATGCAGGTAATCAGAATTGATGGGACATGCAGAATATCTCAAGAGTCGTAAATTAAAATTCTTATGAATTCACATGTAAAAGTAGACTATAGCATGTTAACAGCAGGCATGTATTCGTTTAGTAGTAAATGGAAGATTTGTTGCTAAAGCTAACACTAAGTAAAGGATGGTGAATGTTAAAACATGTGGTAAAAAATATGCTCTCAATATTCCAAAAAAACTAGGAACCTCTCCAAGTGATAGATATGATGAAAGAGTCCAAATTTGTATACAACTATGTCACACGAACACAAATATGGTAAGACAAAAATAATGACATGGTGAGTTGGTGACACTGGTACGACATTAGTTCTAGTGTGTCATAGTATATTTTGGAGTCTCTATGCCATGATGATACATATCTGACACGACAAGTATTCTTTTACTAATAGTTAGAAGATTTGCCATTAAGACAGACAGTCAAATAAATAAATGATGCAACAAAGCCTTCATCCCAAATTTGTAATTTGTGAGGTAGGCTGTTCGAACACTCTTCTTCCATTTTACTCTGTCAAGGGCTCTGTAACCCTAACAAAAACCATATCCTTCCTTAAAAATTTCAAACCATGTTCGTCTAGGCCTACCTATATTCCTAGCAAATCAATGAACTACTATATTATCGCCCCTCCTTGTGGGAGCAATCTATTTGTCTGCGCTGCACCAAGTCAATAAAGGACGGTGATTCAAAAAATGGTGAAAAATAAGCCCTAGATACTCCCGCAAAACTATCGTTCTTACCAAGTGACAGATTTGATGAAAGACTATACGGCACAACACAATACGAGATTATAGTGTCCTATTGTATTTTGGAGTGCCTACACCGTGACATACAAATGACAAAAGTTCCCGTAAATTCACCAACAAACTATATATCATCGCTACACAAATCAATTAATCAGTGCATAATATACTCTACTCAGTAACGATGGACTACAGAAACCGACACCGCTGTCGGCACCACTGACACAGCACCAATTTTGGTGCGCCCTCTTGCACAGAGTGTCCGTCTCGTGTACGACACGTGTCCGGTCCAAATTTCCGTAAATTCAGCTAGAAACTAACCACCACCACAGCGTAGATATCAGAACACCAATCGATCGTACGTAGAAAAACTTACATCGCCATCGCCGGCGGTCTCGGCCTCGATCCTCCGCGCGTACTCCTCCACCGCCCGCCTCTTCATCGCCGCGGCGTCGCGCGCCGCGGCGTCCTCCCCGTCCCCCGCCTCCGGCGCCGGCGCGGGGGCCTCCTGCCGCGGCACCGGCACCTCCGCCGTCGCCGGACCTCCCGAGGCCCTGACCGTCCATGGATCGGCGAGGAACTCCTCGAGCGCGGCGATCTCGTCGGCGAACTCCCCCCTCGCGCTCCCGCTCCGCAGCGCCTCCGGAAACCCTAGCTCGCAGTCGCAGATCCGCCGGCTGCAATAAGCAGAGAGAGCGAGAGAGAGAATTTTAGAGAGAGAGAGAGTGAGGAATATAGAGAATTACTGGAATACTAGAGAGAGAGAGAGATAGTGACCAAGTGATGGAACAAGCGACGTGAAACGCCATTAGAGGGGTTTTTTGAGGGGTGGATTTGAAAAAAAAAAGGGGCACGAATGAGAGGGTGGGAAATAGTAAATTTTATGAGGGGCTTTTTGAGTTTTTATTGTTAGGGATTATTGGGTAGAGAGAGTGGATTGGGGAATGCGGAGAGAGAGAGAGAGAGAGAGAGGGAGGAGGTTGGCGTAATCATGGGTGTAGGTTAATAGGGGTTTGGGTAAAATTGGAGGTGTTAATTAAGGGTTTTTCTAAGGGCGCTACCAAAATTGCTTGGAGGCATCACTTACTTGGGGGCAGCCCAAAAATGTGGAAAATTTGTTAGGGTGCACCCAAAATTTGCTAGGGGGCAGCCCAACCCCCCCAAACCCTTCATTTCATTTCATTTGTCATTCTACACTCTCTCCTCAAGAAGAAAAAAAAAAAAGTTCTCTCCCTCTCCCTCTCCTAAAACCCTAATTTCTTCTTCTCCACCACTCCACTCCCAATTCCTCCACCAAGATTTCTTCCACAACCTTCGTAGATTCGAAGAGATGACACGCAAGTCAAAGCAACCGAAATCTAGGTACGTTCTTCCCTAATTTCTTCGAGAATTTTGTACATTCTATTCAAAACCCTAGAATATTTTTAATTCTTGAAAAAGTTTTGATAAAATAGGTTTAGAATCTTTTTATGGTTCTCTTCCCTAATTTTCGAACACAAGAAACCCACATTTTATGTTGAAATCCTAACCCTATAACACGACAAACTAGCATCTCGTTTTGGCAGTTCAGGTCTCATAACAGTAGGACTGCCAGGACTGTGGCAGTCCTAATTTACATTAGGACTGCCACATGCCTGGCAGTCCTACTGTAATGACATATGGGGGTGGGTAACTGCATGATGCTCATATGCGGGGGATAACTGCATGTCCTATTTTTGTTTCTATTATTTAATAACTGTATGTTGTCATGTAGCCCACCGGCCGCTAACAAAAGAATACGACCCATTGCGTCAAAGCAGAAGGAACGTGCGGGACGTCCTCTCGAGCGTCCGATAACAATTTTCGAACCGGCGTCCGAAGCTTGGAGAGGTTGCCAAAGTGACACTAGTGTCACGGTCGCCAACAAGCTTGATCGCATCGACGACGTGGTCGACTTCCCCTTCATGAATAATAGGGAGTCTCGTTCAAAGGCCCGGCATGATATATAATTGGATCTGGATATTTTTCTTGTTTCAAACTTAAGTTGGATGTGGAATGGTTATGTACTTGTTTGAAACTTAATTTGGATGTGGAATCTTTGAAACTTAAGTAGTTGTGATGAATTATTGTAGTTGTGATGAATTATTGGGATGAATTATTGTAGTTGGATTATTGTGATGAATTATTGTGATGAATTATTGTAGTTGGATTATTGTGATGAATTATTGTGATGAATCTTAAGTTGGATGTGGAATATTTATGTAGTTGAGATGAATTATTGTTGTTTATGTACTTGTGATGAATTGTTGTTTTTTATGTACAGAGTATCAGTATCAGGACTGCCACCCACTTGACAGTCCTACACATGGCAGTCCTGACTGAAACTTGCTGCAACAACAAGTTTGAGTTAGGACGGCCAGCATCCTGGCAGTCCTACTTCAGTAGTCCTACTTATCAAACTATGTGAGGAGCTCCTCAATTGAAAACTCTTAATTTAGCACGGAGAATGGCCATTCTACGTGTAATTTAGCACGAAGAATGACCATTCTCCGTGTAATTTAGCATGGAGAATAGCTATCTGATCCAGTATCAGGACTGCCACCCCCTAGCAATCCTACATTAAATTAGGACTGCCAGCACCCTGGCAGTCCTAATTCAATGTAGGACTGTCAGGGGGGTGGCAGTCCTACTTATCAAACTCTGTGAGGAGCTCCTCAACTGAAAACTCTTAATTTAGCACGGAGAATGGCCATTCTCCGTGTAATTTAGCACGGAGAATGGCTATCTGATCCAGTATCAGGACTGCCACCCCCTAGCAGTCCTACATTGAATTAGGACTGCCAGCACCCTAGCAGTCCTAATTCAATGTAGGACTGCCAGGGGGGTGACAGTCCTACTTATCAAACTCTGTGAGGAGCTCCTCAACTGAAAACTCTTAATTTAGCACAGAAAATGGCCATTCTCCGTGTAATTTAGCACGAAGAATGGCCATTCCAGTGTTAAAACGCAGGAGAATGACCATTCTCCGTGAAAATTACACGAAGAATGACCATTCTTCGTGCTAAATTACACGGAGAATGGCCATTCTCCGTGTAAATTAAGGCGGAGAATGGTCATTCTCCTGCGTTTTAACACTGGAATGACCATTCTCCGTGTAAATTAAGACGGAGAATGTCCATTCTCCGTGTTAGAAACACGGAGAATACCATTCTCCGTGTTAATTTACACGGAGAATGGTCATTCTCCTGCATTTTATGGTCAGTTGAAACTTTGGAGGGCCATAACTTTTGACTGGGAGGTCGAAACGAGGCCTGGTTTGTCGCAAAATGAGCGTATTTTCGAGGAGCCCGAGATTAACAGCTTCATGGTTAGACGGCCTTCCGAAATTTTAGAATCGCAAAAAATGATGTTTGGACCTCCATTTTAGCACTTTTTGTCGAAATTTTAGAATCGCAAAAAAACATATGTAGGACTGTCAGGCCCCTGGCAGTCCTACATATGTGAAGGACTGCCACCTCTCTGGCAGTCCTAATCTATGATCGGGACTGCCAGACAGGTGACAGTCCTCTGTGTCACAACTCGATTTTTTCGATGCATCAAAGTGTTCTTCGGACGTGGCGGGAAGAGAGTATACAACATTTGATGATCCTGGTTATTCCATGTTCAATATTTTTCTACATTAAACACATAATTCAACTTTTTATATGTGAAATTCATGTTTAAAACATTAAACATATATTAATTCGATGACTTACTAATAAATGAGAGAAGTCAATGACCTAGAGTTGAGGAAAAAATTTGGGATAAAAATCAATGACCTAGAGTTGAGATAAAAATTTAACAAAAAATGTAGGTTGGAAAAAAATTTGGGGTTAAATTCTTTGACCTAGAGTTGAGGGAGAGAAGAAAAGAGTTGAGGGGGAAAAGAAAAGAGTAGAGGGAGAGAGAAAAAGAAAACAAAAGTTGGTATTTATACCCTTGCTTGGGCTAGCCCCAAGTAAAAAAAATTGATGGCAAACTTGTAATATTTTGAAACATTTTTGGGCTAGCCCCTAGCAAAAAGGGTAGTGCCCTTAGAAAAAGCCTTAATTAATGCTTGGAGTGGAGGGTGTATATGGACTAGAGCATTATTCTATTTTGAACCCAAAATTGAACCTAATCGAACCGAATAATCGGTTCGGTTTGGAAAAAAATTGATTCATTTTCGGTTTTCAAAATTTAAAAAAATTATTCAATTTCGATTTTTGATTTCAAATTCGGTTAAAAACTGTAACGCCCCAGTTCCGGAATACGGGAACGTACACGGCCAGCCACACCGTATAAGGTACGAATACGCTATACGGTGATGATGGCTGTCCAGTCTGGTTGGGTATCCTAGCAAGCAATGGGATCAGGTATACTATACCAAGGTGAACAGGCACGAGCCCAGTCCAGCAAACCAAAGGAATGGTTCTGCCCAGTCCTTCGAACCAAATTCCCGATCGGGAATTTTGGAAGAATCCGGCAGAGTCTCCTCTGTATTCTGGACAGGAGCTCCCAGCGAGTTGGGGCTAAAATCCACTCGGCGCAACCCGCCGCGAAATCGCAGAATCGCAGACTGAGAACACTAGGTCTCAGCCACCAGCAGCACTATGATGCGTACTGGGAACAAGTCGATAGCCGAGAACACTAAGTCTCGGCCTCCAGCAGCACTACGATGCGTACTGGAAATCAATCGAACCTGAGACCACTAATGTCTCGGCCTCCAGCAGCACTACGATACGTACTGGGCGCCAAGCCAACATGCATAATAATAAAATAACCGCCTCGCAGGGCGCACCACAACACATGTCCATAAATCCCTAACCCAAGCACAATCACCGCCACAAGTAAAGTTAGCCAGAGCCGTTACCCGACCGCGAGTCGGACACGGGGCATACAGGGACAATCCATACATGTGAGTCGTGCTCGTGTCCTCGGAGGTGTGGATGACCCATCCGAGTTGCCCGATACGGTCTACCCCGGTATCGGACCAAGCTATCCTAAGTTATCATGACAGTTCTACTGCTAAGCTACACTACTCATGATTATACAATTTTATAATAAATTAAATACAATAAAATCCAGGAGAGATGGCAAGAGCCGTCGATGAGCAAGGGATACTTGCCTAGAGGGCTCGGCTAGGTAAGCAAGTCTTCGGCAGTCGCGATCCAAGCTAGCACGCCAATCGAGATCCTCAGAACACACAATAAACAATCATCAGCACCAAATAATAAAATAATAGAATAATCACAAGAGATGGCAGAAGGCTATACCATGTGGGTTCCGCAAGCAGTGCAGGGAACTGGCACGGAAATCGAGGTACGCAGATCGATACGGACACGTAAACCAAAACATGTACTTATATCGAGACGCACACGAGAATCAAGATGACACGAATATCGAGAAGGCACGAATATCGAGATGAACGGGAAACACGTGCACGTAAATCGAGACGTGTACGTAGATCGAGAAAATCACGAATATCAGAATGGTCCACGAATCATGCGACACGCAAATCGAGACGTGCACGCAAATCGAGATGACCCAGAGTCCAAGGAGCACGTAAATCGATGCAGCACACAAATCGAGGTATGCATGCAAATTGATACGGTGTGGAGTCCAATGCGGCACGCAAATCGAGGTGTGCACGTAACCGAGGTGGGCACAAAGGCCGGGGCACGAAAACCGAGACAACGCTCAAATCAAGATGGCACGGTGCCCGAGGCAGCGCGGGGCTCGAGGCGTCCCGCTGCCCTAGGCAGCACGTAGACCGAGGTACACGCAAAACGAGGCGACACGTACACCGAGGTGCACATGACCCGAAAACACGAAGAACAAGGAAGCGCACCAACCGAGGGTGCGCTGCCCGAGGTGACACGCTGCACAAGGCAGCGCACTGCTCGAGGCAGCACGCTGCCCGAGGCGCGCCGATCGAGGGGCTCACTCCCCGAGGAGCTCACAACCCAAGAGAGGGAGAGAGAGGGTGCGGAGGAGCTCGGCCATGGTCGGGTCAGACCACCGGCGGAGGGGACAGAGGGATAGGGGAGAAGGAGCTCACCAAGGGGGTGCTTGGCCAGGTCGGGTCGGCCTCGCGGTGGAGAAAGGACGGCGGCGGCAGCGGCTGCGCCAAGGGGCGGAGGAGATGGCGGCGCTGGCGTCGACGGAGGTGGTGCTGGGGGCCGGAGAAGACGGGAACAGTGGCAGGGGGCCGGAGGCCCTGACAGTAGTGGTGGTGCTGGTGGCTGAAGGGGGCGACGCTGGAGGCGGCTCGCGGCGGCGGTCCGTGCCACGGCGAGAGGAGGAAGGAGAAGGGAGCGGAGGCCATGGGGCTGGAGGCGAGGACGATGATGCTGGTGGCGGTGGTCGCGGCTGGAGGCGGGACGACCACAGCGGAGGAAGGCGGCGCTCGTGGGTGAGGGCGGCGGAGGCGGCCGGAGATGGAGGCGATGGTGGCGAGGGAGGCGACGACGACGATGGGGGTGGTCGCCATGGCGGTGGTGGCTGAAGTGGTGGCGGCGACTCCAGTGGTGGGTGGCGGCCGCAGCCATGGGGAGGAGGCCAAGAGAGATGAGAGAGGGGCTGGTCCAGTGAGGGGAGAGAGGGATCGGGAGAGAGAGAGTGAAGAGAGAGAATTGGGGGGGAGGGCGGCTGAGAGTGGAAGTGAGGGGGAGAGAGAGAGTGTTAGGGTTTGGGGAGGGGTAGATGTAGGTAAAAATAATAATAATAACAATAACAATAATAAAAATAAAAGTAATAATGAGGATAAACTCACATCCAAGTAAACAATAATAAAATTTTAAGAATACCCGAAATTAAAATCCTCAAAATACACCAATACAGTCATATACCTTTTTCCAAAATAGGGATCTGACATCCTACCCACCTTACAAAAATTTCGTCCTCAAAATTTCAAAATTATCAAAATAGGGTTTTCAAAACTAGTACATATATATCTGCCATGAAAACTCTACCCACCTTACAGAAATCAAGTAATACAATAAGAAACGAACAAAATCTCAATATGAAAACATCAAAGGGAACAAGGTCTAGCTAAATAAATCAACTCGCAAGGTAAACCCAAAACATCAAAAGAAACTCGAAAATCAAATTCTCCCACACACGAAATAACCCCATAAATCAAAACAAGTACAAAATATCGAAAACAATGTCCAAAAACGTAAAATCCCAACTGCATAAAAATTCGCATAAAATCGTAAAATATAGGATATCTGTCTCGAACCGATGACCGTAGTTCCTAATATCCGAAAAAATGTGTCATGATCATTCCTTGCCACGCCATCCGGAATGGCTGTAAAAGATTCACCATGACACTATAATCGAGCGGCTGCAACTTTCGTTACCACGCCGTCAAGGTATACTAGGGTCACCCGGTACTCTTGACAAATACCTAAAACGAATCAAATCCATAACCCAAATATCCGAATCACAAAATTCACAAAATCTCTAACAATGTAATGAGAGTCCTAGAAAACAATCAAAATCCAAAATCCAGGTGAATCGTAACACACATCCAAAAATATCTTCAACAATAACCACAAGATAGCTTTTCTAGGAAAATACTCCAAACCAAGAATCCATATCAAAACATAATGTATAGAAAGTATATCTATAATCAAAATAATATCTGAAACAAATAATCATGAGTGCAGAACTGTCCGGAATCAAGGACGCCAAATCGATACAAGAATATCCCTCGGATACTCAACAAATGTTAAAATATCCAATCTCAGAGTCCAGAGGAAGTCTTCAGTCCGCAGCAATCCATCCAACGCTCGAAGAGGACGATAATGAAACTAAGTCAACACGAAGTCAACGCACGAAAGAGATAACAGAAAATCAAACAAGACGAAACACCGGTAGAGAATCCAGAACCCAAGATAAGTAATCTAGTAACTCAAAGATAAGTCCAGACATCGTCTTACCCGATAAGGTGATCGACATGACCAACGACAGGACCATGTCTCTCAAAACAAGGAATAAAGGTAGATAACAACGAATAAGACAAGACAAGGCAAGATAGGTCCAGGTACAGATGGGGACCAGTTTACAAGATCAAGTGAGCAAAGGACGAGTGTAACAAGTGGGAATACCAAGGGATAGTGGAATGAGATCAATAATCATGTGATACCCAACAAAATCTCAAAACGAGACCTGCATGGGCCACCACTAAAACCATGTAACGCCCCAGTTCCGGAATACGGGGACGTACACGGCCAGCTACACCGTATAAGGTACGAATACGCTATACGGTGATGACGGCTGTCCAGTCTGGTTGGGTATCCTAGCAAGCAATGGGATCAGGTATACTATACCAAGGTGAACAGGCATGAGCCCAGTCCAGCAAACCAAAGGAATAGTTCTGTCCAGTCCTTCGAACCAAATTCCCGATCGAGAATTTTGGAAGAATCCGGCAGAGTCTCCTCTGTATTCTGGACAGGAGCTCCCAGCGAGTTGGGGCTAAAATCCACTCGACGCAACCCGCCGCGGAATCGCAGAATCGCAGACTGAGAACACTAGGTCTCAGCCACCAGCAGCACTATGATGCGTACTGGAAACAAGTCGATAGCCGAGAACACTAAGTCTCGGCCTCCAGCAGCACTATGATGCGTACTGGAAATCAATCGAACCCGAGACCACTAATGTCTCGGCCTCCAGCAACACTACGATGCGTACTGGGCGCCAAGCCAACATGCATAATAATAAAATAACCGTCTCGCAGGGCGCACCACAACACATGCCCATAAATCCCTAACCCAAGCACAATCACCGCCACAAGTAAAGTTAGCCAGAGCCGTTACCCGACCGCGAGTCGGACACGGGGCATACAGGGACAATCCATACATGTGAGTTGTGCTCGTGTCCTCGGAGGTGTGGATGACCCATCCGAGTTGCCCGATACGGTCTACCCCGGTATCGGACCAAGCTATCCTAAGTTATCATGACAGTTCTACTGCTAAGCTACACTACTCATGATTATACAATTTTATAATAAATTAAATACAATAAAATCCAGGAGAGATGGCAAGAGCCGCCGATGAGCAAGGGATACTTGCCTAGAGGGCTCGGCTAGGTAAGCAAGTCTTCGGCAGTCGCGATCCAAGCTAGCACGCCAATCGAGATCCTCAAAACACACAATAAACAATCATCAGCACCAAATAATAAAATAATAGAATAATCACAAGAGATGGCAGAAGGCTATATCGTATGGGTTCCGCAAGCAGTGCAGGGAACTGGCACGAAAACCGAGGTACGCGGATCGATACGGACACGTAAATCGAAACGTGTACGTATATCGAGACGCGCACGAGAATCGAGATGACACGAATATCGAGAAGGCACGAATATCGAAATGAACGGGAAACACGTGCACGTAAATCGAGACGTGTACGTAGATCGAGAAAATCACAAATATCAGAATGGTCCACGAATCATGCGACACGCAAATCGAGACGTGTACACGAATCGAGACGACCCAGAGTCCAAGGAGCACGTAAATTGATGCAGCACACAAATCGAGGTGTGTACGCAAATCGATACGGTGCGAAGTCCAATACGGCACGCAAATCGAGGTGTACACGCAACCGAGGTGGGCACAAAGGCCGGGGCACAAAAACTGAGACAACGCTCAAATCAAGATGGCACGGTGCCCGAGGCAGCACGGGGCTCGAGGCGTCCCGCTGCCCTAGGCAGCACGTAGACTGAGGTACACACAAAACGAGGCGATACGTACACCGAGGTGCACATGACCCGAAAACACGAGGAACGAGGAAGCGCACCAACCGAGGGTGTGCTGCCCGAGGTGACACGCTGCACAAGGCAGCACACTGCTCGAGGCAGCACGCTGCCCGAGGCGCGCCGATCGAGGGGCTCACTCCCCGAGGAGCTCACAGCCCAAGGGAGGGGGAGAGAGGGTGCGGAGGAGCTCGGCCATGGTCGGGTCAGACCACCGGCGGAGGGGGACAGAGGGATAGGGGAGAAGGAGCTCACCAAGGGGGTGCTCGGCCAGGTCGGGTCGGCCCCGCGGTGGAGAAAGGACGACGACGGCAGCGGCTGCACCAAGGGGCGGGGGAGATGGCGGCGCTGGCATCGACGGAGGTGGTACTGGGGGTCGGAGAAGACGGGAACAGCGGCAGGGGGTCGGAGGCCCTGACAGTGGTGGTGGTGCTGGTGGCTAAAGGGGGCGACGCTGGAGGCGGCTCGCGATGGCGGTCCGCGCCACGGCGAGAGGAGAAAGGAGAAGGGGGCGGAGGCCATGGGGCTGGAGGCGAGGACGATGATGCTGGTGGCGGTGGTCGCGGCTGGAGGCGGGGCGACCACAGCGGAGGGAGGTGGCGCTCGTGGGTGAGGGCGGCGGAGGCGGCCGGAGATGGAGGCGATGGTGGCGAGGGAGGCGACGACGACGATGGGGGTGGTCGCCATGGCGGTGGTGGCTGAAGTGGTGGCGGCGACTCCAGTGGTGGGTGGCGGCCGCAGCCATGGTAAGGAGGCCGAGAGAGAGGAGAGAGGGGCTGGTCCAGTGAGGGGAGAGAGGGATCGAGAGAGAGAGAGTGTGAAGAGAGAGAATTGGGGGGAGGGCGGCTGAGAGTGGAAGTGAGGGGGAGAGAGAGAGTGTTAGGGTTTGGGGAGGGGTAGATATAGGTAAAAATAATAATAATAACAATAACAATAATAAAAATAAAAGTAATAATGAGGATAAACTCACATCCAAGTAAACAATAATAAAATTTTAAGAATACCCGAAATTAAAATCCTCAAAATACACCAATACAGTCATATACCTATTTCCAAAATAGTGATCTGACAAAAACCAAAAATCGATTAAGACTTATGCAACTAAGTACACTCAATTTTATGTATATTTTTTGTTTAAAATACGTATATTTTGAAAATAACAATTCTGTGTATAGGTTTTGAGATCCAATTTTGATAATTTAACGACTAGTCGAACTTTGGACACAAGTTTGAAATACAACCAATGTGTATATTAAAATTATAATTTTTAATATAATTTAACTACAATTCCAACTTTAAACTTGATCCATTAAAAAAATATAAATATTACATGTCACGTCCCGCTTCCCATATTTGAAACGGTGACGCCATAACACATCTCCAGGCTACGCGCCGAAACCGCGATTGTCGCCTGTAATCATCAGCAAGAATGGAAAATACAAGAATATTCTCATGGCATTAAAAATATAGGGTAGCTATATTACAGGGAACTTTTCCAACAATGCTTTTACAGGTTTATTACAAAAGCAAATTGCATAATGACTGAGAAGTACTCGTCCTAGCTATAAGCAATGGTTCACTCCTCGAGGTATTGCGGCGATACTTCAGCAGAGACGTCTTCTTCTTCACCTAGTGAACAAAACTAGGTCGTTTAGAAACGACAAGCAAGTCATCGGCCGAGAACGGTGAAAGTTAACATAATAATGAATATGTAGTTTTAAAAGAGGAGACATTGCACTGCTATATATACATACATCTGCTTTAGTAAAACATGAATGAAATCAACATCCTACTCCATGAATAATAAGATTTTCGAGCTTCCCTTGAGCTTTTAATACGAATTGCTTCCCTTGAGCAATTAAGGACACTGCCCACTCATAATAGGCAGTGTTGTTT
Organism: Iris pallida; assembly: GCA_029216955.1. NCBI lineage: Eukaryota > Viridiplantae > Streptophyta > Magnoliopsida > Asparagales > Iridaceae > Iris > Iris pallida. The sequence goes on from JANAVB010009994.1 coordinate 8,169,122, forward strand.
CTGGAGTAAGATTTGAAATTTAATGAGATGCAGTTTTGAGAACAATACTCCGAATAATCCTCTAAATATTTCCCGTGAACAATCCCGTTAACCTGGGATCAGGTTGTGATTTCCGAGCCTCCCTTGGGCTAAAAAGACATCTATTGATGTTTCTGTCAGATAGATGTAGAGCCTCCCTTGGGCTAGTGCACCCTAGTCGAAACTAGATGCACTGATTTCCGAAATTTCTGAATACTGATCAGCTTTTTTTGTTATTTATGTTACGGGATATCTAGGGATATTCAGTTGTTCTCCCCTCCCAAATGCTTCCTTAGATAAGAAATTTTCAAGAAAAATTTTCGAAGGTCGGAAATTTGTCTTATCTTCTAAATTTCTCAAAAATTTCGGCAGAGTCTCCTTTGTATTTAGGAGCCCCGAAAATTTACAGAAAAACGTATATATATGATAAGAAAAATATGGGCTCGCCGACCCCTTCGGTGGAGCAACTCTCAACACCGGAACCACGCAAGTAATAATTGGGCTCGCCGACCCCTTTCGGTGGAGCAACTCTCAACACCGGAACCACGCAAGTAATAATTGGGCTCGTCGACCCCTTCGGTGGAGCAACTCTCAACACCGGAACCACGCAAGGAATAAAAGAACAAAAAGAAACTAGAGATTTATACCTGAGCAAGCAATGATTACCTTTCCCTTAGCAATAGGTCGGTTCGCGGCTTGCTAGTAGTTTGCAGTTTATCAAAATGAGCAAATGTTTATCCAACTATATTAGCAAATATGCAAGACTTTATAATATATTTGTATATATATATATATATATATATATATATATATATATATATATATATGTATATATATATATATATCATATAGATAGTATAAGGAATATTCAAGCTAATCAAAGTATTTCAATAGAGCAAAAAAAAAAAATGTAAAGTTTCTAACTATGACAAACACAGACTAGTAAGTAGCGAATACAGGGTTTTCTTTGTACTTTTTACCTTCCCGGCGTGCAGTCCAACTGTTCAGTTCTTATGTATGTCCAACTTACCATTGGAGAATCTCATGAGTCCATATGTGTTCGTTTGTTCATTCAAGTTCAATAGTTCATGTCCAAATCAGTTCCCGTGATATGTCCCAAATACTAGTTCCAGTGCCAATTTAAATTTTCTTGCCTATGTCTTTTAAAATTGAACATTTACTAGAAATCAGAAATTTGCCGAATTTTAAAATATCTTAAAGTGGGTTAACACTACCAATTTGAAATTGAACCATAACTTAGCGAAATTACCCTAACCTATTTTCCAAATTATAATCTTTGTGAAATGAAGAAATTAATATCTAGTTGTGAGACTTCAAATTTAAAATTATCCTATACAAGTTCCAATTCCTAGTATTACCAAAAACTCATTATGAAAAGAAAATTTATATGTTCATAACTTGAAATTCAGATTTAAATATGAATTCTAACTATTTCAGAATTAACAAAAAAAAAAATTTTATTGGAGAAGAATGGAGGAGAGGACTTGCCTATATATATATTGTCCTTGCCAATATATATATATATGATATTGAAAATAGACTTGAAGCCTCAACTAACTAAACATTCAGAATAAATACAAAATGATAGATAAGGCAAATGGAAAATAAAATAGAAAATTCCATTTACTAGCAACATTTCAAAAATCTTGACGTAAGAAAATTTACGTCAAGAAGGCTATATACACCTAAATTCAGAAATTAAGCTAATAAAATTGAGATTGAATCCCAAGATTTCTGTTCTAAAACATGCATAAATTGTTCAAAAAATTTTAAGATGAAAAATTTAAAGGAGGAAGGGAGGACTTGCCTTGGGAAAATAGATTTGGGTTTGGAATTGGGAAATTAGGGCTTGGATCTTCCATTTTTTTCATCTTCTTCTCCAATTTCTTCTTTCTTTTTCTTAGAAAAAAAGGGTTTGGGTTTAGGTTTAATGGTGGTGGTGATGGTGGTGGAGATGGAGATGAAGATGGAGATGATGGTGTTAGAGGTGGTGATGGAGGATGGCGGTGAAGGTGGAAGTGGTGGTGGTGAGCGGCCAGGAGGGGGCGGCCGGCCGGGAGCTGTCGGCGGTGAGGGGCCGGCCGGCCGGCGGTGGCCGACGCCGGTGGGTGTGCGGGAGGAGGAGCCGAGAGGGAGAGGGAGTAAAAGAGATGGAGGGAGATAGGGAGATGAGAGTGAGAGAGGAAGAAATATATAGAGAGGGGGAGAGAGTTCGGGAGAGAGCGAGAGAGAGAACCGAGAGAGAGTGAGAGAGTTCGAGAGAGGGAGAGAGGGTGCGGGTGGATGGGGCTGCCCTCTCTCTCTTTCTCTATATATAAATTTTTTTTTTTCCCTTTTTTTTTCTCTTTTTTTTCTTAGGGTTTTTAAAATAAAATTTCAAAAAAATAAGAATGAAAAATATTATTATTACTATTATTATTACATCAATTGTTATTTCTATCATAAAAAAAAAATTGAGCAAAATATTAATTAGATGGAAATAAAATAAAATATTAATACACTAATTATTGAAAAGCAGTTATGACACTCTACCCACCTTACAAAAATTTCGTCCTCGAAATTTGCATTAATGAAGGAGACACAAAATATAACAAGAAGAATTCTCAAACTACATTTATGAAAATCTGAAGAATGAAAGATTTTTGAAATATCTATACCAATAAATATCTCATAGAACCAAGTAAAATATGCCAATCATCTCAATCCATGACCATGTAGGTTATCCTGATTCATATTTCCCTTTTCATATCCGATGTAATAAAGTAATCTTGTGCCTCGCCAGTGCACATGGCTGCAATCAAGATATTAATTCATTATTTGAATTCATGGCTGCAGCATTTGCTACCATGCCAACGATATCCATAAAATGATTAGGGAATATGACTGTGAAGTAACCATACATGTCAGGAAAATAAATCCAATCAATTCGAAATCAAATTCAAATAGAAGTTCAATTCAAGTTGCAATATCATCAACATCACTTATACAAAATATTAAAACTCAGAAATGATCTCAAAGATTTTGTTATTAGGGAAACAGAAGTCTCATCTCAAATTTTCAACTCAATGGTTTCAAAATTCAAAATGAGAAATATGAAATCAGAATCTAAATGTCAAACTCCTTGAAATCAAACACAGAATCATTATCTCGGGCTCAAAATCTTGTGAACTCATGTATTCGACAATGTTGTGCCTCGCCAACATAGGTGGCTGCACAACTTCTCTTTCCATGATAACAAAAGAACATTCGGCTCAAGGCACAACAAGTATTCATTCGCATAAATCCATCCACAATATCCAGGTCAAAGCATTACCTCATAGAATAGAATCAAATGAGTAAATGAGCATGTATATTAGAGAAGGGACAATTACTGAAATTAGGAATGCTATGGAAAGATAGGATTGAATGAAAAGATTGAGGATATGATCTAAATTTTCAAATAATATTGGGGATAACGCAGAAAATAGTCGAATGGGGGAGATAGGTGAATAATAGAGAATTCAACAGATGAAGGAGAACGGGTAGAGACTCAAACAGTGATAAGTTTAAGAGGTTAAGAAATAAGAAACTAAATTCTAATCCAATTATTTACATAGCACTACATACAACAATCATTATACAAATCACTTAGACAAGCTATTGCTAGTACTAACTTATCCAATATTCATTAAGGAGATACATATATATATATATATATATATATATATATATATATATATATATATATATATATATATATATATATATTCTTACCCCTCACTATCTAAGTAATGGTTCAAAAATATTTAAATTCCTGGTTTACTAGAGATACCCATACTCAACCCAAGATCCTTAAGGAATTTCTAGGTCCTTAATAGCTCAAATAAGAGTGCTAGTCAAATCCTCAAATACATACTAATCTGGCCTAGAAGGTCATGTCTGCCCTTGTGTTACCCATAACCAAGTAAGGATACTTAATGGTTCATACTTGCTATAGGAATTTTATCTAGCTAAGCATACCAAGAATATAGTCTAACATACACCAATCAAATTGGTATTCTCTGTTCTAAGGTTCCTTAAGACATTCCTTAAAGTCTGTGCCTTAGCCCATAGGGTTCCAAAAATCTTGACCTACCGTCATGTCTTATCCTGCATAGGTTTCCCTAGAAGATTGGTAGGTTCCTCATCCTTAAGCTTTTTTTCGGTTTTGTAAAACCTGCAACCTGTTTTAGGTCCTTTAACCTTGGGGTTCAATACGGAAATCAAAGTTCTCCGTCTAAGCCTAGAACCTACGTCATATCTAAACCTATGGTTCATCCAAGATTTTCCATTCTTGCTGACCTGCATGGGCCACCACTAAAAGACGTGTCACGTCCCGCTTCCCATATTTGAAACGGTGACGCCATAACACATCTCCAGGCTACGCGCCGAAACCGCGATTGTCGCCTGTAATCATCAGCAAGAATGGAAAATACAAGAATATTCTCATGGCATTAAAAATATAGGGTAGCTATATTACAGGGAACTTTTCCAACAATGCTTTTACAGGTTTATTACAAAAGCAAATTGCATAATGACTGAGAAGTACTCATCCTAGCTATAAGCAATGGTTCACTCCTCGAGGTATTGCGGCGATACTTCAGCAGAGACGTCTTCTTCTTCACCTAGTGAACAAAACTAGGTCGTTTAGAAACGACAAGCAAGTCATCGGCCAAGAACGGTGAAAGTTAACATAATAATGAATATGTAGTTTTAAAAGAGGAGACATTGCACTGCTATATATACATACATCTGCTTTAGTAAAACATGAATGAAATCAACATCCTACTCCATGAATAATAAGATTTTCGAGCTTCCCTTGAGCTTTTAATACGAATTGCTTCCCTTGAGCAATTAAGGACACTGCCCACTCATAATAGGCAGTGTTGTTTCTGGAGTAAGATTTGAAATTTAATGAGATGCAGTTTTGAGAACAATACTCCGAATAATCCTCTAAATATTTCCCGTGAACAATCCCGTTAACCTGGGATCAGGTTGTGATTTCCGAGCCTCCCTTGGGCTAAAAAGACATCTATTGATGTTTCTGTCAGATAGATGTAGAGCCTCCCTTGGGCTAGTGCACCCTAGTCGAAACTAGATGCACTGATTTCCGAGATTTCTGAATACTGATCAGCTTTTTTTGTTATTTATGTTACGGGATATCTAGGGATATTCAGTTGTTCTCCCCTCCCAAATGCTTCCTTAGATAAGAAATTTTCAAGAAAAATTTTCGAAGGTCGGAAATTTGTCTTATCTTCTAAATTTCTCAAAAATTTCGGCAGAGTCTCCTTTGTATTTAGGAGCCCCGAAAATTTACAGAAAAACGTATATATATGATAAGAAAAATATGGGCTCGCCGACCCCTTCGGTGGAGCAACTCTCAACACCGGAACCACGCAAGTAATAATTGGGCTCGCCGACCCCTTTCGGTGGAGCAACTCTCAACACCGGAACCACGCAAGTAATAATTGGGCTCGTCGACCCCTTCGGTGGAGCAACTCTCAACACCGGAACCACGCAAGGAATAAAAGAACAAAAAGAAACTAGAGATTTATACCTGAGCAAGCAATGATTACCTTTCCCTTAGCAATAGGTCGGTTCGCGGCTTGCTAGTAGTTTGCAGTTTATCAAAATGAGCAAATGTTTATCCAACTATATTAGCAAATATGCAAGACTTTATAATATATTTGTATATATATATATATATATATATATATATATATATATATATATATATATATATGTATATATATATATCATATAGATAGTATAAGGAATATTCAAGCTAATCAAAGTATTTCAATAGAGCAAAAAAAAAAATGTAAAGTTTCTAACTATGACAAACACAGACTAGTAAGTAGGGAATACAGGGTTTTCTTTGTACTTTTTACCTTCCCGGCGTGCAGTCCAACTGTTCAGTTCTTATGTATGTCCAACTTACCATTGGAGAATCTCATGAGTCCATATGTGTTCGTTTGTTCATTCAAGTTCAATAGTTCATGTCCAAATCAGTTCCCGTGATATGTCCCAAATACTAGTTCCAGTGCCAATTTAAATTTTCTTGCCTATGTCTTTTAAAATTGAACATTTACTAGAAATCAGAAATTTGCCGAATTTTAAAATATCTTAAAGTGGGTTAACACTACCAATTTGAAATTGAACCATAACTTAGCGAAATTACCCTAACATATTTTCCAAATTATAATCTTTGTGAAATGAAGAAATTAATATCTAGTTGTGAGACTTCAAATTTAAAATTATCCTATACAAGTTCCAATTCCTAGTATTACCAAAAACTCATTATGAAAAGAAAATTTATATGTTCATAACTTGAAATTCAGATTTAAATATGAATTCTAACTATTTCAGAATTAACAAAAAAAAAAATTTTATTGGAGAAGAATGGAGGAGAGGACTTGCCTATATATATTGTCCTTGCCAATATATATATATATGATATTGAAAATAGACTTGAAGCCTCAACTAACTAAACATTCAGAATAAATACAAAATGATAGATAAGGCAAATGGAAAATAAAATAGAAAATTCCATTTACTAGCAACATTTCAAAAATCTTGACGTAAGAAAATTTACGTCAAGAAGGCTATATACACCTAAATTCAGAAATTAAGCTAATAAAATTGAGATTGAATCCCAAGATTTCTGTTCTAAAACATGCATAAATTGTTCAAAAAATTTTAAGATGAAAAATTTAAAGGAGGAAGGGAGGACTTGCCTTGGGAAAATAGATTTGGGTTTGGAATTGGGAAATTAGGGCTTGGATCTTCCATTTTTTTCATCTTCTTCTCCAATTTCTTCTTTCTTTTTCTTAGAAAAAAAAGGGTTTGGGTTTAGGTTTAATGGTGGTGGTGATGGTGGTGGAGATGGAGATGAAGATGGAGATGATGGTGTTAGAGGTGGTGATGGAGGATGGCGGTGAAGGTGGAAGTGGTGGTGGTGAGCGGCCAGGAGGGGGCGGCCGGCCGGGAGCTGCCGGCGGTGAGGGGCCGGCCGGCCGGCGGTGGCCGACGCCGGTGGGTGTGCGGGAGGAGGAGCCGAGAGGGAGAGGGAGTAAGAGAGATGGAGGGAGATAGGGAGATGAGAGTGAGAGAGGAAGAAATATATAGAGAGGGGGAGAGAGTTCGGGAGAGAGCGAGAGAGAGAACCGAGAGAGAGTGAGAGAGTTCGAGAGAGGGAGAGAGGGTGCGGGTGGATGGGGCTGCCCTCTCTCTCTTTCTTTATATATAAATTTTTTTTTTTTTCCCTTTTTTTTTCTCTTTTTTTTTTCTTAGGGTTTTTAAAATAAAATTTCAAAAAAATAAGAATGAAAAATATTATTATTACTATTATTATTACATCAATTGTTATTTCTATCATAAAAAAAAAATTGAGCAAAATATTAATTAGATGGAAATAAAATAAAATATTAATACACTAATTATTGAAAAGCAGTTATGACATTACAACTGAATAAATCGAATAAACTAAACATAATTTGTTATTCGGTTCGGTTTTGACTAATTTATGATTGATTTTGTTTTAAATTTTTATAATTTTGATTTATTCGATTTTGACTATTTCGATTCAGTAAAAACCGAATAAACGTTATACTCACCCTTAATCTGGACCCTTGATTAGTTACGTAGGTTTAACAGTTATCAAAAAAATTTAGATGTAAATTAATTTCTACCATCAAATGAGCCATCTAAGTCGTATATTATTGCAAAGTTAAAAAAATCTAATTAATTTCTGGAACTTAATAAACATGTATGAAATTCTAAAATCGTGGGGTATTAGTTAACTACTTTTTATTATTTAACTAAATATATATTAAAAATTCTAAAATATATTTATAACAAATTATAATCTATATACCGAACTCATCTGGCTCATATGGTCAATAAGGAGTCTAGACGGACGGTCTCGGAATCGAACTGCGGGGAAGCCGGGTGTGTGTGTGTGTGTAATGTTAGTGCCGGGGCACAATTTTTCGATGGATAGTTGAGAATATGAAACAATTGTAAAAACAATGTTCCAACGTAACACTTCTAGGAAGGTTGCGCAAGTATAACGAAGATCTAAAAAGATATCGTTATGATATTACGAGAATCTAAAAAGATTTTGTCATAACCCAAAATTTTATACATATAATTATAAATATTTTATTTAAAATATTCAAGTTTTCTTTTTTTTTTCAAAATCATTTATAATAATTACATGAAGTATTATTTTATATTTGCATTTGAAACCTTTAACAATTTATGTAATTTCAAATAGCATGGACACCTAGCCATGCTAGGTGTCTCCATGCATGTACTCAAAGGGGACATGTGTCTCCATATTGCTTTTATTTATTTTGTTAAAAAAAAAAAAAAAGGAAAAGAAGAATATAATAGAGAGAGAGAGGGAGCACCCCTCAACCGAGCCACTCCCCCTCTCCCTCTCGGCACTCCCTCTCTCCCTCTCGGTCTCCTCCTCCCATCTTCATCTCTCTCTCTCTCTCTCTCCATCTCTCCTCCTCTCCATCTCTCTCCAGCCGGCTGAGCCGCACCCGCCACCACCGGAGGCCACCACCGCCACTCCACTGCAGCCGACCGGCCGGCCACCCCGCTGGCCACCCGCGCCCGTCGCCGGCGTCACCCCCGGCCGTCCACGTCGCTGACCACCCCCCTCTCATCTCCAACTCCATCACCACCATCTCTATCATCATCTTCATTTCCATTATCAAAATCAAACCCTAACCCCCTTTTTCTTCAAAAAGGAAATGAAGAAGAAGAAGAAGAAGGAGATGTTTGAAGAAGAAGGACATCCAAGTCCCAAAGCCCTAATCCCCCAAATCAATTTCCTCAAGGCAAGTCCTCATTCCTTCTCATATTTGGTTCAATTCAATAATGATTTCTTGTTTGACACTAGGAATTTATATTCTAATTTTGGTTATTAAAATTAAAAAGTAATTGACATGGAACATAGAATATATGGACATGAATCTAGGAGTCGATTCATATAGAAATATATGGGTGTCAGTATTAATTTCTAATGAATTTATATTCTGAATTTTGTATATGTTAATAATCTTTCTATCAAATTGTATGTTTACATTTTTAGCTCATCAAACTCCTAATTCATATGTAAATTAAGGTTGTTGATATCACCTATACATAAACTTGAAATACTTGGTCTAGTTTAAATGAAGTTATATAGGTATTTATGTTTTATATGTGTTTTCTCAACACGTACGATTTTGTCCATAATTATTTTATACCAATGTTTGAGGCATTTTACCGCTACCTAGTCAAAACTAGTATATTTTGGACACCGGACATATAGGAGGCATAGGTATCAAGTTTTAGGCTTGTCATAGACTTTAAATCTCTTGGGTAACCTTGATTAAGGCCGAATACATGTTCACGTATCATGTTAATTTGGGAATTGATCAAACACGTATGGGTTTTCATTTCCTTGTTCCAATTAGTATGTGTTGCACATTCTATAAATGTCAGCATCACAAGTGCACCTTACACTTACACGCATGATTATGAAGAACTTTTAAGTCACAAAATTGTTTAATTTTAACTATAGGCTTATGTATAAGATCCTTGGGTATTTTGACTCTCTATATATTAGGTTATGTTGCTTACAATTAGAACTGCAAGCCCTCTCCTTCCTCCTCTCGAATTTGTTCATGTTGACCATTTAATTTTCTTGTAATATTATGATTTATGTTCTGAAATTCTTTGAAATTCATGATAAATCCAACATCATGAAAAATGTAATACAATTTAGGCTTAAAATTTGGTATGGACACAACCATGTACATATTGGACACAAGGTTTAGGACACAACAAGAACGTACTCTTCGAATTCGGAAAATTTTTGTGAATAACATAGGCAAGCTCTCCACAACCTTTCTTGTTATTTTCATGCCATTTTAATTAATTAAAATTCTGGAATTATTATCATTTTGAATAATGTGAGGGACCTTTGAGTCTAATATTTAATAGAAGGTTATTCACGAACACTCTACATCAATTTTGGGGTTTGCAATAATCACATGTATATGGTTTCCACATTTTTTGCATGGATTGTAGTTGCATATGTTAACTTGGAATGAGGAAATCATAATTTGAACATGTATTTCAACTATGTCCATATTCATATTATATGCAATCATTGCACTTTAACAAGATTAATTTGTTAGGATACATCTTTAGAGTGGCTTTCCATGCAAGTTCACATATAGATACATGCATACTAATTTCAAAAGTACTTGGTCCACTATGTGGTTGTCTTTCATGAAAGTACATATAAGTATCTTCAAAACAAGGTTTATGAATTTATTATAAATCTGTCCAGAAATTAATTTGTGCTTAATTGACCCTCTTTATCACAAAATCATGGTTAGAATGGATATTTTTGAATACCGGTTTACTAGGTTAACTACGTGTTAACTTTCCAAGTTTTAAAATTGCTTTTCTTATATCCTTAATAAGCTAAATGTAGCATATAGTAAATATTGAGTTTCTTAGCACCATTTTAATTCTAATGATCCATATCGTCTTTGACTTATTTAGTGTTTAGATAAAGCTTATGAAAATCAAGTATAAATTGCACGCCTCCTTGCTCGCTAAGGTAAGGAAGCTTTATCTTGCATCTCTCTCTATTATATTGCGTGGTCCGGTGTTGAGTTGTTCCACCGAAGGGGTCGGCGTATCCAGTTATTATATATTGCGTGGTTCCGGTGTTGAGGGTTGCTCCACCGAAGGGGTCGGCGTGCCCAATATTTTATTCTGTGTTTATTGTTCTGGAAATATTTCCGGGTCAGTAAATACAAGGAGACTCTGCCGAAATTTTTGAGAAATTCCGGAGATAGTCTTTTCCGAGCTTTCGGACTTTTAGGAATTTTTGACTAAAGTTCTAGATCATTGGAACCATCATTCTTCGGTTACTATGACATCGGAGGGATTCTTGGAAATCATTGTCCAATAAGACACCTTGGAATTGCCTTGGCTCCAAATATTTCTTGGACTATATTAGTTTCGGCAAGTACGAAACTATTACTTGAATTTGACTTGACTTTTAAGACTCCCGTTTAAAGGATGGTTCCTAAGGAATACGAATGACTAGATTAGGTTGCATGGGGTTTGGGAGAGAAACCTGGATCACACCCGGCTGACTTCTTTGCAATATGATTTTACACTTTTCATACTGATCAGTCCCTGTTACGGTGTTCGTGCGGCCGCGCGATCTTCACCGGGGTGAGGCTTAGCTCACCTTCTTGTTTTGCAATGGGGCATCTATGCCCTGAGTTTCAGCTCAGATTACCCATTTGCATCTATCACGTGTTTTGCAATGGGGCATCTATGCCCTGAGTTTCAGCTCAGATTACCCATTCGCATTAAATTCATTAGGCATCTATGCCCTGAGTTTCAGCTCAGACTACTAATGAATGGGTTCGATATTCTTGGAAAAGTTCAAGTCATACGAACTTCCTTTTATAGCTCATGATTTGATGATTCGAGCCAGAGGATTCAGAACTAACTCATGATGCTATCCTGGTTTAATCACATCAATATGTGATAGTACAGACGGCTGGAGAATCTAAGCACCACCCGTTTTGTGCGAGCCTGATCCCGGGCCAATGGGATTATTGTAGAGATGCTAGGCGTGGGTGTGTGATCCAGAAAGTTTCTCTAAATTGCATTTAGGTCTAGAAAGAGCTTGCTTGTGTCCTTTGTGACATTATTTTAAGAGCTATTTTCCTCTTGACTAATATCTCAAGGTATGAGTTTAATTGTTCAAAATTACTCCTATTATGAATTTCGTATATCTTATCATTCTATGTTCATAACTTCCTCCTTTGACCGAGGACTTGCTTGTCGTTTCTAAACGACCTAGTATTTGTTCACTAGGAAAGACGACGCTCCTGCAGAAATGCTACATCTGCCTAATGGTAACAAGGACGAGGCGTAGACTATCTGGAGAATCTCAAGAAACGGCCAACAACACTTGGAGGACAGTTAGATGTAATTTATCTCTTTGATGTAAATAACTTGTATATAATGTACTCTGAGGAACAATTGATGCATAATAATTATAGTTTATATCATGAAATGTACTTAGTAATTCCTTGTATTTTCCATTCTGATAATCTGCGGGCGACAATCGCGAATATGGATACTGGAGTATTCGTATGTCGCGTAGCCTGGGGATGTTGTTACGTACTCGGCTCGTCGTATTCTGGGAGCGGGGCGTGACACGTCTTTTTGTTGGTGGCCCATGCAGGTCTGCAAAGAATGGAAAGTACAGGGTAAAGGGGTAGGTTAAGGTTAAAAGTATTAGAAATTTATATAGGTTAAAACCTAGATTTCAATCACACCCTAGAGATTCTCTTAAGAATAATTACCTGAGGATAGGCACTATCGGAAATAGTAGGAAGAATTAATGATACTGCATAGATTAGTATCATTTGCTATGCTATTTGACCTACCTATTATGCTTTTATTTGGGATACTTGTGGAAGGTACTAACTTGGAGTTTTATTTGGAAAATTTAGGATATGATGCAGGCCAAGTTTTAAGGAGACCTATATAAGTAAGCTATAAACCTAAGACATTCTTAGGAAAAGTCTACAAAGAACCGTAGGTTAGGGAATATTGCACAAGTTTCATCCCTAGATTGTGTTTCATTCCGTTGTCCTATAGGTCCTTACTTAATGGATGTTCTATAGTGATTTCATATAATTAGGAATCCTAAATTGAGATTGCCATTACAGGAATATATGATATTCAGGAAGCCATGGGTAGTATAAGGATAGATATGTCTCGAAATTTTGGTTAAAATGAATTATAGAGAATTAGACGAGTATTCTTATTAAGAGTACATTGGTAAAAGAGCTAAAAAAAAAAAATTTCTTAAGGATCTTGTACTAGGTATCCTTAGTAAATCTTAAGACTTGATTTATCTAGAACTATGTATAATTAGTAGTAGTAAAGAAAATAAGGACTGTCAATCCAATAGGCCAATGAGGACTACGGACTTCTATTTAGAGTGGGTATATTATGTCCTGTAGGATTGAAATATTTGTACAAATATAGCTTAGAAGGGATATTGGTACTTTAGTACTAGTAGTATCTTGTTTGAGGTATAGACATGATATACATATTATATATTATATATATATATAACTTCTAAAGTATAGCTCGACTCCTCAGTTTTGATTTTTATCCATCCCTAAATCTTGACTCGTCCCCATCCTTATCAAATTTCATATATCTATCTTTACAAATTCTCAGCTTTCTCTCTAAATTTCTCAATTATCTTGTTTTATCCAAGGTTTGCCAATTTGAATCTAGAATTGTATCTTCTCTTTTAATCCAATTCCATTCCAGCAGTATCCCCGAGTTTTGGGGAATCGTCTTCCATCTAAATATCTAGATATGTATTTCCCACTTAGTATTTTATTGGATTTCTTGTGAAACAATATTTTATTGGACTTTCTGAAATTGAATTGCATATGAATGAAAATTTGTTTAGTGTGTCCAGAATACAAAATCTTTCAATTGAATTGTGAAACGAGAAGTTGTTGCAGCCATTCGGACTGGCCATCCAAATTGGCGAGGCACATATTCTCTAAACATGATTCAAGAAGTTAATAAAATTTCGGGAATCATGACATGATTACTTTCCGTGATGGATTTCAAAATTTGATACTTAGATTTTGACTTTGTTTTACTACCGTTTGGATTTGAAATTCATTGACCTGAATAATTTAAAGTAACATGTGGTCTTTTGATAATATTAGATATATGAGTTTATTTATGTATATTACATATTTCTTTTGATACTATGATAAAGTAATCAAGATGTTGAAAATTAAGTATTGCTTTTGAATATATTTTGGATTACTAAGAATATCATGACCTGTAAAGCTACTTCACAATCATAATTCCTACTCATTCAATGGCGTGGTAGCAAGAAAGTGCAGCCATGAATCCTGATAGTGAAGCGGTATCTTGATTGCAGCCATACGCGCAATGGCGAGGCACAAGATTACTTATCACGTCAGGAAAACGAGAGATGAGGGATATGGTTTTGATTCTGTAGAACATACCCGGTTGTGGTATCTGACAATTTTATTGATTTTATGGAGTTTCAATAATATTGATGGTTTCAAGTATTTCCATACTTTCCAAATTTTCATAAAACTTTTATTGAATATGATTTTGAAAATATTTCGTTTAAATTATTACTTCATCCTTGTAAAGTGGGTAGAATTCTGTTTTCTCTATAATTATTTTGAGAAGCTTATCTTTGAATTTAAATTTCGAGGACGAAATTTTTGTAAGGTGGGTAGAGTGTCATAACCCAAAATTTTATACATATAATTATAAATATTTTATTTAAAATATTCAAGTTTTCTTTTTTTTTTCAAAATCATTTATAATAATTACATGAAGTATTATTTTATATTTGCATTTGAAACCTTTTACAATTTATGTAATTTCAAATAGCATGGACACCTAGCCATGCTAGGTGTCTCCATGCATGTACTCAAAGGGGACATGTGTCTCCATATTGCTTTTATTTATTTTGTTAAAAAAAAAGAAAAAAGAAAAAGGAAAAGAAGAATATAATAGAGAGAGAGAGGGAGCACCCCTCAACCGAGCCACTCCCCCTCTCCCTCTCGGCACTCCCTCTCTCCCTCTCGGTCTCCTCCTCCCATCTTCATCTCTCTCTCTCTCTCTCTCTCCATCTCTCCTCCTCTCCATCTCTCTCCAGCCGGCTGAGCCGTGCCCGCCACCACCGGAGGCCATCACCGCCACTCCACTGCAGCCGACCGGCCGGCCACCCCGCTGGCCACCCGCGCCCGTCGCCGACGTCACCCCCGGCCGTCCACGTCGCCGACCACCCCCCTCTCATCTCCAACTCCATCACCACCATCTCTATCACCATCTTCATTTCCATTATCAAAATCAAACCCTAACCCCCTTTTTCTTCAAAAAGGAAATGAAGAAGAAGAAGAAGAAGAAGAAGAAGGAGATGTTTGAAGAAGAAGGACATCCAAGTCCCAAAGCCCTAATCCCCCAAATCAATTTCCTCAAGGCAAGTCCTCATTCCTTCTCATATTTGGTTCAATTCAATAATGATTTCTTGTTTGACACTAGGAATTTATATTCTGATTTTGGTTATTAAAATTAAAAAGTAATTGACATGGAACATAGAATATATGGACATGAATCTAGGAGTCGATTCATATAGAAATATATGGGTGTCAGTATTAATTTCTAATGAATTTATATTCTGAATTTTGTATATGTTAATAATCTTTCTATCAAATTGTATGTTTACATTTTTAGCTCATCAAACTCCTAATTCATATGTAAATTAAGGTTGTTGATATCACCTATACATAAACTTGAAATACTTGGTCTAGTTTAAATGAAGTTATATAGGTATTTATGTTTTATATGTGTTTTCTCGACACGTACGATTTTGTCCATAATTATTTTATACCAATGTTTGAGGCATTTTACCGCTACCTAGTCAAAACTAGTATATTTTGGACACCGGACATATAGGAGGCATAGTATCAAGTTTTAGGCTTGTCATAGACTTTAAATCTCTTGGGTAACCTTGATTAAGGCCGAATACATGTTCACGTATCATGTTAATTTGGGAATTGATCAAACACGTATGGGTTTTCATTTCCTTGTTCCAATTAGTATGTGTTGCACATTCTATAAATGTCAGCATCACAAGTGCACCTTACACTTACACGCATGATTATGAAGAACTTTTAAGTCACAAAATTGTTTAATTTTAACTATAGGCTTATGTATAAGATCCTTGGGTATTTTGACTCTCTATATATTAGGTTATGTTGCTTATAATTAGAACTGCAAGCCCTCTCCTTCCTCCTCTCGAATTTGTTCATGTTGACCATTTAATTTTCTTGTAATATTATGATTTATGTTCTGAAATTCTTTGAAATTCATGATAAATCCAACATCATGAAAAATGTAATACAATTTAGGCTTAAAATTTGGTATGGACACAACCATGTACATATTGGACACAAGGTTTAGGACACAACAAGAACGTACTCTTCGAATTCGGAAAATTTTTGTGAATAACATAGGCAAGCTCTCCACAACCTTTCTTGTTATTTTCATGCCATTTTAATTAATTAAAATTCTGGAATTATTATCATTTTGAATAATGTGAGGGACCTTTGAGTCTAATATTTAATAGAAGGTTATTCACGAACACTCTACATCAATTTTGGGGGTTGCAATAATCACATGTATATGGTTTCCACATTTTTTGCATGGATTGTAGTTGCATATGTTAACTTGGAATGAGGAAATCATAATTTGAACATGTATTTCAACTATGTCCATATTCATATTATATGCAATCATTGCACTTTAACAAGATTAATTTGTTAGGATACATCTTTAGAGTGGCTTTCCATGCAAGTTCACATATAGATACATGCATACTAATTTCAAAAGTACTTGGTCCACTATGTGGTTGTCTTTCATGAAAGTACATATAAGTATCTTCAAAACAAGGTTTATGAATTTATTATAAATCTGTCCAGAAATTAATTTGTGCTTAATTGACCCTCTTTATCACAAAATCATGGTTAGAATGGATATTTTTGAATACCGATTTACTAGGTTAACTACGTGTTAACTTTCCAAGTTTTAAAATTGCTTTTCTTATATCCTTAATAAGCTAAATGTAGCATATAGTAAATATTGAGTTTCTTAGCACCGTTTTAATTCTAATGATCCATATCGTCTTTGACTTATTTAGTGTTTAGATAAAGCTTATGAAAATCAAGTATAAATTGCACGCCTCCTTGCTCGCTAAGGTAAGGAAGCTTTATCTTGCATCTCTCTCTATTATATTGCGTGGTCCGGTGTTGAGTTGTTCCACCGAAGGGGTCGGCGTACCCAGTTATTATATATTGCGTGGTTCCGGTGTTGAGGGTTGCTCCACCGAAGGGGTCGGCGTGCCCAATATTTTATTCTGTGTTTATTGTTCTAGAAATATTTCCGGGTCAGTAAATACAAGGAGACTCTGCCGAAATTTTTGAGAAATTCCGGAGATAGTCTTTTCCGAGCTTTCGGACCTTTAGGAATTTTTGACTAAAGTTCTAGATCATTGGAACCATTATTCTCCGGGTACTATGACATCGGAGGGATTCTTGGAAATCATTGTCCAATAAGACACCTTGGAATTGCCTTGGCTCCAAATATTTCTTGGACTATATTAGTTTCGGCAAGTACGAAACTATTACTTGAATTTGACTTGACTTTTAAGACTCCCGTTTAAAGGATGGTTCCTAAGGAATACGAATGACTAGATTAGGTTGCATGGGATTTGGGAGAGAAACCTGGATCACACCCGGCTGACTTCTTTGCAATATGATTTTACACTTTTCATACTGATCAGTCCCTGTTACGGTGTTCGTGCGGCCGCGCGATCTTCACCGGGGTGAGGCTTAGCTCACCTTCTTGTTTTGCAATGGGGCATCTATGCCCTGAGTTTCAGCTCAGATTACCCATTTGCATCTATCACGTGTTTTGCAATGGGGCATCTATGCCCTGAGTTTCAGCTCAGATTACCCATTCGCATTAAATTCATTAGGCATCTATGCCCTGAGTTTCAGCTCAGACTACTAATGAATGGGTTCGATATTCTTGGAAAAGTTCAAGTCATACGAACTTCCTTTTATAGCTCATGATTTGATGATTCGAGCCAGAGGATTCGGAACTAACTCATGATGCTATCCTGGTTTAATCACATCAATTTGTTATAGTACAGACGGCTGGAGAATCTAAGCACCACCCGTTTTGTGCGAGCCTGATCCCGGGCCAATGGGATTATTGTAGAGATGCTAGGCGTGGGTGTGTGATCCAGAAAGTTTCTCTAAATTGCATTTAGGTCTAGAAAAAGCTTGCTTGTGTCCTTTGTGACATTATTTTAAGAGCTATTTTCCTCTTGACTAATATCTCAAGGTATGAGTTTAATTGTTCAAAATTACTCCTATTATGAATTTCGTATATCTTATCATTCCATGTTCATAACTTCCTCCTTTGACCGAGGACTTGCTTGTCGTTTCTAAACGACCTAGTATTTGTTCACTAGGAAAGACGACGCTCCTGTAGAAATGCTACATCTGCCTAATGGTAACAAGGACGAGGCGTAGACTATCTGGAGAATCTCAAGAAACGGCCAACAACACTTGGAGGACAGTTAGATGTAATTTATCTCTTTGATGTAAATAACTTGTATATAATGTACTCTGAGGAACAATTGATGTATAATAATTATAGTTTATATCATGAAATGTACTTAGTAATTCCTTGTATTTTCTATTCTGATAATCTACGGGCGACAATCGCGAATATGGATACTGGAGTATTCGTATGTCGCGTAGCCTGGGGATGTTGTTACGTACTCGGCTCGCCGTATTCTGGGAGCGGGGCGTGACAGATTTCGTAATCACTGTAACACCCATATTCTGAATATGTATTTTTGTCAAGCTTGCATGTATTTCAGATTTGTATTTATTTTCTCGGATTTTGGCATGTACTTGTAATTGGCTTGACTTGCAGATTTTGGTTCTCGTAATTGGGTTTTACCTGGCTTGGTTTATTTTGTGGAGGAGAATTAGTTTGATTTGGTTTGGTTTGGTTTAATATGCATTGGACCACCTTAGCCTATGCTCCACCCTCAACACAACACAACCCACCCTTATAATATCTCCACCAACCTTCTCTTTCCTCATTATTCTCTCATTTATTTCTCCATCTTCTTCTTCCTTCCTCTACACAACACCAACACCCCTTAGGCAAGTGCAACTTGCTTCCACAAGAGAGCCCATTTTTATTGTTCCATTAGCTTCTCCTCATGTTTCTAAGACACATTAGAACTTGTCATTTTCTATTTTGAGGCTTTGATTTTTGTAGATCTAGAAATTAATTATTTTTGGATTTTGGTGGTTTTGATCTATCAAACTTCTTTGTTTTCAAGTTTTGATGGTTCCATGTTGTAGAGAATTTTATTCTACCCAATTTTGACCTTTGAAAAGTTGGATTTGGACTTATTTTGACCAAGTTATGGACTTTTGAAGCTTTGGGTTTAACCATGGAGTTCCTGCTGATTTGGAGAAGACAGTGAGCAGTGCACGAGCTTTTTAGCTTGTGCCACTGAGCTGCGCGCGCTCTTTAGCGCAGCGCAGTCGACCCCATACGCTGCCTTTTGGGAGCGTATGACTCGCATACGCTCGCTTGCTTGACAAGGAGTCGTATGGACCCCATACGCTGCCTTTTGGAGGCGTATGACTCGCATACGCTCGCTTGCTTGACAAGGAGTCGTATGGACCCCATACGCTGCCTTTTGGAGGCGTATGACTCACATACGCTCGCTTGCTTGACAAGGAGTCGTATGGACCCCATACGCTGCCTTTTGGAGGCGTATGACCTGAGCGTATGCTGACCTGAGCGTGCCCTGGCCTGAGCGTAGCCTGACCTGAGCATATGCTGACCTGAGCGTAGCCTGACCTGAGCGTATTTTGACCTGAGCGTAGCCTGACCTGAGCGTGCCCTGGCCTGAGTGTAGCCAGACCTGAGCGTAGCCTGACCTGAGCGTAGCTGGACCTGACCCTACTTACCCTGGATCTCCTATAGCCCTGTATATTGATATTTTATTAGATATTTAACGTCCATTTTATATCCTTACGCTTTTGTCATGAACTTGATAATTCTGAAATTATTTATTTATTACGTTTGGAATGATAATTGATCATGATAATGCTTGATAGTGGCCCGTCGTGGTGCACTCTTGACCTGATAACTTGACCTGATAACTTGACCTGCTACCCATGACACGGCAGTGACCCGTAGTGGTGCACTCTTGACAAGTACCCTGATAATGCTTGATAGTGGCCCATCGTGGCGCACTCTTGGTAAGTAATTATGATAATGATAGTGGCCCGTCGTGGTGCACTCTTGACAAATTAACTCCTTAGCCTGGACACCGTGGATGATTGTGCTTGTATAAACTACTAGTCCGGTTGTGTCTTGCATCATGTCTAGGGCTTGATCCCTGAGTACCACGGTCAGGGATTCATACTGAATCTGGCTAGGTTAATGACTAGATTGATCAAATAGTTCATGGAGAATTCCCAGTTATCTGTTGCTCCTTTGGTCCCGGCCTTATATATATATACATGGGATTTGTTGCTATCCGTCGAGATAAGCGCACTTCCAGCCCGCCGTCGAGTGTGGTACCTTAGGACACATGTATCTTACTACAGTGTGTCTGCTATATCCTGCTATCTTTTTTCCTTTCTTGCTGGGATCACTCAGGTAGTAACAAACAGGTAACCGGACTTGGGATTCTCATTGCATCTTGCTAGTAACTAGGCCTGTGATAACCCTAGTTAGTTAAAGTAGCAAGCCGTAATTATTGTTTGGCCGTGATTGATTGGATGGAGTCTAGTCCAGCCTTGTCTCGTCCTGATCCTGTACAATTTTCTGGCATGACATGATTACTCGTGCTTTATCTTAATTCTATATCATGAATAATTGTATGACCAGATTTCTTATATTTACCTTGCCGATAAATGGTGGAAGAAACCAAGTTCTGTTCAGACGAAGGGTTACAACCTCGGTCCTTGTTTGGTTTACGGGTTGTAACCTGGTTATCTGAATAGTCCCATGGTTATCTCATCGTATATCATCCTGTCATGCTCTTCCATATGTTCTGTCTTTCATCGATTCTGTACAAGATTGTCTTTTATATTCACCTATCACGCTTTTTTTTCTTAAATTACTATCTCTTATTATGTAATTATATTATTGTGCTAATTTGCTGGCTTTAGTTCTTAAGTGAAGCCTCCTTTGTGGTACTTGCTCTTTCTGGGGTCTGACCCAGCTGGTTTTGTATGGCCAGATACCGGAGCAGCAGCAAAGGATCTACCTGCCTTCCAGCCCGATGGTGACCGCCAGGCGTAACCAGGGCAACGAGTGGGTTTCTTTTGTTCTCCCACTCTATTGTACATTATTCTTTGAGGCGTTTAGCCGACGAGCACTTGTTAGCTCGATGCACTTTACTTTCTGTCTGCCTACGGGCTGTAAACATGATTGGCAACTCGAGGTTGATCATGTATGACTTAACTCTTGCTAGTCCTTATATTTTGTACGACTAGCTTCATGATCATCTGGATATGTAATGTTTGGGACGTCTTACAATTGTATATTTGGTGGTCTGATATCTTGTGATTATTACTAGTTGGTTGAGATTGAGACAATAGGATAATTTATGACCTTAAGAGACTGATGGCTTGTAGATAAACCCTCACATATCTAGACAGCCGTAACCGTATGGTGAGATGGATTCCATTTCATTATACGTAGCTGGCTATGTCTGTCCCCGCTCTCCAGTATTCTGGTTCTGGGGCGTGACAATCACAGCAGCGAAGAAGATGACAGGCGAAATATAGAAGATGGCCTGCTGGGGTGAATGATCACCGTTGCTCAAAGCTTTATTCGTCCTACACGAACAGCTTCCAGGAACCAGCAAGTTCGTCAGAGAACTTGGAACACTCCTGCTCTTCTGACTCCTCGGATGGACACGAACTCCCGTACAAAAGCAACGCTGGTGCAGCGCCTTTCCTCTCTCTCTCGAAGGCTGCAGATCAGAACTGTGTTAAAGAACACGCTGGTGCGGATGCCTTATATAGGTCCTGCAGCAACTGGTCGGTTGCCACAAAGTCAGGGACGTGGTAATAACCACCCTGAACATGTAGCAACCGTCCAGAACATGCAAACGCACGTTCTGCTGCCAACTGCGCACACCCAGCGCTCCTTGTACTCTGCGCAACAGAGCGCGCACTGAACTGCGTACACTGCACGCACTGCGCACACCGCGCACGCAGCGCAACCAGCGCGCCTGCGCAACCCGAGCAACCCGCACAACCCAGCACAACCCTGCGCACCCAAGCGCAACCTGAGCGCAACCTGGGCGCGCACCTGGGCAGCGCAACTGGGCTTGCGCAACTGGGCATACGCAACTGGACAGCACAACTGGGCTTGTGCAATGTGGCAGCGCAAGTGGCTCGCGCAACGAGTGCAACTAAAGCGCACTATGCGCCTAGCGACGATGCTGACGTGCTAAGTGCAAAGTGCGCCAACAAAACGCCATATTACGCCTCATGAGCCCATGAGCCCGAGTCCGAGTCGCTAAGCCCCTACGGGGCTTAGCTCCCATGGAAATGAATTTCCCAAGAGCAAAAAGCATGAATGCTTTTATTGTTGATTTAGCCCTTTTCCCATTAGAAAAATAACCCCACATGGCACACCTATGTGCACCTCCACACCACATGTGCATCTCTAAAATAGGAAAGCTATTATATAGAGATACAACTCCTTTGGTCTAGCCGATGTGGGACTAAAATTCACTTAGAAAAAGACCAAACTCCAACAATACACACTTGTCCGTATCGCTGACCATGTAGCCATTTGACCTTATAACTTTGTCAAATTTTTTATGCCACATTTTGGGAGCCTTTTAAGACCGTACAAAGATTTCACCAACTTGCAGACTTTGTCTTCAAGACCCCTGATGACAAATCCCTCTGGCTGTTGCATGTAAATCTCTTCGGTCAGCTCGCCATTTAGGAAAGATGTATTCACATCCATCTGATGTATCACCATCTTATGTATTGCTGCGAGAGCAATCAACATTCTGATGGTGGTCATCCGGGCTACTGGAGCATACGTGTCAAAATAGTCAATCCCCTGCTTCTGAGAAAACCCCTTGGCTACCAACCTAGCCTTGAACTTGTCAATAGTTCCGTCTGCTTTCATCTTCTTCTTGAAGATCCATTTGCATCCGATGGATTTCACTCCTTCAGGAAGATCAACCAACACCCAAGTGTTATTTGAGGTGATGGAATCAATTTCATTGTCAATCGCCTCCTTCCAGAAAACTGCGTCTCTAGTCTTCATCGCCTCATCATAGGTAAGCGGATCTGCTTCCACATGATAGGTGACAAAGTCACTTCCGAAGTCCTTCGGCCTCCTCACACGCTTAGCTGACGGCTCAGCTTGTTCTGGTTCAACCGTTGATTCAACAACAACATCTTCTTGGATCACATCTTCGTTGAAGACTTCAGTTTCTTCCGCACCCTCATTATTCTCCGAAACATCTGGAAGAACAATATTCTTGTGCCTTGCAAATTTGTCTTCAAAATATTCTGCGTAGCGAGATTCAATGATATGATTTGACTCAATATCAAGAAATCTCCGAGCATCACTCTTCTCGGCATACCCCAAGAAGATCGTCTTAGTAGTCCTTGTCCCAAGCTTCTGAATCTTCAGATCTGGAAGCTTGACATATGCCAGACACCCCCACACTCGAATGACATTCAAGTTAGGTCTGACCTTGAACCAGAGTTCATGAGGAGTAACGTCTGAAGTTGCATGAGGCACTCTATTTAGAATAAAAGTGGCCGTCAATGCAGCTTCTCCCCAGTAGCACTTAGGAAGACCCGCAGTCAACAGCATTGAGTTAATCATTTCTGTTAACGTTCTGTTCTTCCTCTCTGCTACTCCATTTGATTGAGGAGAGTACGGAGCCGTAGTCTCATTGACAATTTCATGTTCTTTGCAGAACGATGCGAATTCATGAGACCTGTACTCCCCACATCGATCACTTCTTATCCTTTTGAGTTGTTGTCCAATCTGCCGCTCAGCTTCGGCTCTGAACTCCTTGAACTTCTCGAATGCTTCGTCTTTAGCCTTCTACAAGTAGACGAACGCATACTTTGAGAAGTCATCGATGAAGGTTATAAAATACTGTATCCCGGCCTTTGTAGAGAACTGTTTGAAGTCACAGATATCGGAGTGTACCAACTCCAGAAGATCTGTACTTCGATTAACTCGAGGAAAGGGTTTCCTTGTGATCTTTGTTTGAGCATAAACTTCACATTTCTCTACCTTACCCCCACACTTGGAGATAAGTCCTAGACTAGACATTCTGTTTATTCGTTTACAATGAACATGTCCTAGCCTATTATGCCACAACTCAAGAGTATAAGCAGAAGGAGTGATTTCATTAATCACATTAATTACATTGGACTGATTTACAAGCTGAATTTTGAACATTCCTTCGGTATAAAAAGTTTTCCCGAAATATGTTCCCTTGATAGACATCACCATCTGGCCAGCATTGATGTCCATCATGAGGCCTGTATTGCAGAGTAGGCCTCCCGAGATCAGGTTCTTGGCGATAGCAGGTACGTGCTTCACGCCTTGAAGCGTCAGAGACTTCCTCGAAGTCAGCTTCAATACCACCGTCCCGATCCCGAGCACTTCAGCTTGTGCCTGGTTCGCCATCATAACCACTTCAGAAGTAGGGGTGTAGGTGGTGAACCACTCCTTACTGGAGCAGACATGGCAGGAGGCTCCAGTGTTTACCCACCAGTTAGAGTCAGTCCTTACCGCATCAACCTGTACAATCATAGCAACAACATCAGTAATCATAGATACCTTACTAGGCTCTCCTTGCCCTGATTGCTTGGTCTTTGCTTTGCATTCACTTTTGAAGTGGCCCTTCTTGCCACACTTGAAACAAGTCATCTGAGATTTTGCCTTCTTTCGCTTGAAAGAAGTCCCCTTCACGTTCAGATTGTTAGGATCCTTCTTCTTGTTGTGGAAAGCCGCCTGCTTTCCCCTTGGTTCCTTGTTATGAACCAGATTGGCGTTAGCCAATTGCTTGGACAGTGTGTCCACCTTCAGTTGAGTCCGCATCTGGTCCTCAACATAGATTTTCAGCAAGAGATCTTCAAGGCTGATCTCAAGCTTCTTCCTATGCATGTTTGCATAGAACTTACTCCACCCAGCGGGGAGCTTTGAGACAATCCCTCCAACAACAAACTTGTCAGGGAGGGGCATCGCCTCGTCTTCCAACTTTGTCGTAGCTTCAGAAATTCTTTTACGTGCGGCAGCATGGACTTCTCGTCCTCAAAGAGCCATTTGTGATATTTTTCAACCACAAATATCTTGTTCCTGTTCTTGTCTTCTTCGTACAGTTTTTTCAGAGACTCCCATATGTCTCTGGCAATTGGTTTCTTACTGTAGGATTCTGCTAGAGAATCCTCCATAGCATTCAGGATAAGCAACCTGCAAATGGTATTCTTCCTTCTCCACTTGGCCTGAAGTTTGGTAGCCGCAGTGATTGCAGCAGCAGACCCAGTATCTGGAACAGTAGGTTCCTCTTCAAGCAGCACGTGATCAACGTCTCTGAGTTGAAGAGTGAGATAAACCTTCCTCTTCCAGACTTGATAATGCTCTCCATCAAACTTTTCTAACTTACAGAAGTCAGTGTTGAGGAGTGAAGCATTAAAGTTTTCCATCGTAGCAATAAAGCTTTGAGATTGTTAGTGCTGGGGCACAATTTTTCGATGGATAGTTGAGAATATGAAACAATTGTAAAAATAATGTTCCAACGCAACACTTCTAGGAAGGTTGCGCAAGTATAACGAAGATCTAAAAAGATATCGTTATGATATTACGAGAATCTAAAAAGATTTCGTAATCACAACAGCGAAGAAGATGACAGGCGAAATATGGAAGATGGCCTGCTGGGATGAATGATCACCGTTGCTCAAAGCTTTATTCGTCCTACACGAACAGCTTCCAGGAACCAGCAAGTTCGTCGGAGAACTTGGAACACTCCTGCTCTTCTGACTCCTCGGATGGACACGAACTCCCGTACAAAAGCAACGCTGGTGCGGCGCCTTTCCTCTTTCTCTCTCGAAGGCTGCAGATCAGAACTGTGTTAAAGAACACGTCTGAATTCTCTGTTTACTTGTGCTAAAGAACACTTCGTAAACTTTCTGGTGGCTTCTCTTTCTATTCTCTAATGAGCCTTGAGAGAGAGGATGCCTTATATAGGCCCTGCAGCAACTGGTCGGTTGCCACAAAGTTAGGGACGTGGTAATAACCACCCCGAACATGTAGCAACCGTCCAAAACATGCAAACGCTGCGCACACCGCGCAACCCGCGCCTAGCGACGTGCTAAGTGCAAAGTGCGCCAACAAAACGTCACATTACGCCTCATGAGCCCGAGTCCGAGTCCGAGTCCGAGTCCATGTCTGTGTCTGTGTCTGTGTCCGAGTCCGAGTCCGAGTCGCTAAGCCCCTACGGGGCTTAACTCCCATGGAAATGAATTTTCCAAGAGCAAAAAACATGAATGCTTTTATTGTTGATTTAGCCCTTTTTCCATTAGAAAAATAACCCCACATGGCACATCCATGTGCACCTCCACACCACATGTGCATCTCTAAAATAGGAAAGCTATTATATAGAGATACAACTCCTTTGGTCTAGCCGATGTGGGACTAAAATTCACTTAGAAAAAGACCAAACTCTAACATGTAAATTGCGACAGTGGATCCAAATGGCATGCAAAGCAGTGTGCACAAAGTCCGTGCGTTACTTCGGACATCGCAAAAAAAAATATAATCTATACTATTATATAATCAAAATAGCAGAGGTATTTTCTTTTTGGGTGATATATCTTTTTTTAGCTAAAAATATAATTAATACTAATATTATTGCTGTTATTATAATTTGATAAATAATTAGCACTGTAGAGTACAATACCTCTGACACATGTTTAGTTATATGCTTCAAGTATTTGATATATCTTTATATTCAATTATTATATTAATGTGCATTTTTAATGTCAATTAATCTATATATGGCCTGTGATATTGCAATTACAAAAGAGAACCCAATTGATAACCGTCACGTTGGCTAAATAAACTATAATTCATTTTGTTGTAATCCTAACATTGCTCCTTGGAAATATCCCCTGTGCTCCCTGTTTATGGCAATGTTAATCAAACTTGCATGTTCTTCCAGTGTGCATGAAATCCAAGCTTTAAAAAACTGTTTTTATTCAAAAAAAAAAAAAAAAAAAATGAATACAGAACTTGCATACAAGAAGCAATTCCACAACGTGATGGAGGTGAGGTGAAGAAAGACGAGTACCGGACCGACAGTGCGTCGGGCCAACGACTCAGTCGTCGGCGCAGGGGAGGCCACCACTTCTTCATCTGCGTGCGGCGTTCCCGGCCACTGTGCCACGGGCCAGAGGGTTGACATCAGAATCCCCAAGCTAACCACCACCGCCTCCCTCAGCTCTCTCCTGTGCCTGCCCCGAAGCCTGCCATTCGCCCCTGCACCACAACGGACCCACGCCCGAAAATTTTGGACCCCATTTCCAATAGGGGACCGACACGTGGCTGCGGACCAGGACCGCGGTCCATGTAGCAGCGTCGATACTCTATATATGGACAGTGAGTGATATGTTCGCGTAGGAGACTCCGTGCAATTTTTGGATTTTAGATTCTTAGAAAGTTATGAAATGCACATGCTATCCAAAATTGATGTAACATTCAAACTTTTTTGCTGGCCGGACGGAAACAACTATTATAAGCAATCCCAAATTCATCCTACCCAAGGGCAGTCCAGGAGGTTGGGTTGTTCTAGCCAGAGCTAATTTTGGTTGCTTGCCCTAAACAGAGGAAGGTTATTCAAGCTTGAAGTCTTATCGGACTTATCCTGGACCGAACATGATCCTCCATTATGCATGCCAAGTCCAAGCATTCTATGCATGTTAAGTGGGATGTGGTTAGGCCATGTAAATTTGGTTCAAGTTAGTTAGGTCACAAGTTCATGCAAGTGGGTAGGATATAAGGAGGAGCAAACCTTCCAGTTGTGTCATTAAAATTGTGCCTCTTTGTTGTGACTATGACGAGGAAAGTTATGGCTATTGATTTCTTCTTCTTCTTCTTGGTGATATTGGTCTCTTCCATTGTGGATGTCTCTACTGGGAAAGTCTACAAGGTTGGGGATGACGCTGGCTGGACCATTCCTGAGAGTGCAGACTACACTGCTTGGGCTTCTTCGAAAACCTTTCATGTTGGAGACACCATAGGTTAGTTTCTTGCTCCGACACGAATACGACACGACACAATCCAGTGCCAGTTCTAGTGTATTTTGAAGTGTTTGTATCGCATGCATATTGTGACATCATTGTCTAGTCTCTATATTTACTGATTTCGTTCGAGTTACAAACTTACCATGATCTGCAGTTTTCGTTTACGACAAGCAATCGCACGATGTGATGGAAGTGAGAAAAGCCGACTACCAGTCATGCAGCGCAATATCACCAATCAGGACTTACGAATCAGGAAACGACTCGATAACCTTATGGAGGAAAGGCCAGTACTTCTTCATCTGCAGTTATCCTGGCCACTGCGATTATGGGCAAATGTTGCAAATCAGCATCGCAAGCTAGAGGCATCTCCATAATGGAAGCAAGAAAATGGTTGTGGTATTAATAAGACCGAGGACGAGTGTACTGAGTATAAAAGTGAATATGAATGAAGTGCAGATCTATAATGCAAGCAAATTCACTCAAACTTTTCTTCAGCGAAAACTCAGCATTAGTGAACGCATATTAGAAGAACGATACGTTTTTTTGACACTGTTAAGTCGCATAAATCTGTACATCTCTTGTCTGCGTGTTGTGAAAAATCAGCTATAACCATACATACAAAACTGTAACACTCTTTGCTCCCCCACAATTTATTCGAAGACAACTCAGCTTTAGCAAATTCATATTGGAAGACTGATCCATTCTATGACACTGGAATTCGCATAAAACTATACATCCCTTCCGTCTCAGGTTTCGTTTTGGGCTGCCACAGTTTCCCCTCTATACATTGGACTATGCTACCTCCTGTAAGAATCACCATAAGAAATGAATGATACAACATGAACACAATATGATGGGGTACGAAGCCAAGGAGCTTTATGAAGCCAAGGATGTACAGGCCATGAATGATCTATAATACTAAGTCCCTTTGGATGAGAAGACTGTCAAGAAGAGGGGGGTGTACATGCTGGCTAACCAATCTTTTATCTACTTGTTGAGCTCTGCAAACAAACAAACAACGTGAATGCATCTTTGAATGTACTTCCAAAAGAAAACATAAAGCATGTATCTGGGTATTCATACGAATAAAGCACGCAAGACATGACTGGCAATGTACAACACAATGGAATCGATATTAATTATGGAGAAAGCAAAGAAATATAATTCTACAACACCAATAACAGCGACATCAGCGGTACCTTTCTTGAGCAAATTCCATGATGTTCTTCACAAACATGCACTAACTAGAATATTTTTGCCCTCCAAATATTACAGGAGTCAATTCTTCACAAATTTGTTAGGGCAAAATGGGTTCTATTAATGATAGATTTCCATGTAGCTAACAGAATAGCTTTAGCAAAACATATAACTTCATAGCAGACGTAACACAAGAACCACGAGACATTACTGTTCTTGAGAATTGGATAGGTTACAGTATGCAAGATCAAGATTTTTTTAAAAAGCAGTAGAAAAGGTACGAGTATTTCTTGAATAATTGACCTTACAACCGCGACCAATTCCGCTATGGTTACTACTATTGTGAGATCCCCCTCCCTTTGTTTGGCAGAGGCGATTATGAAAAAGGAAAATTATATTGATATATATATTTATTATGAGGATAGGAAAAAAGCACATTATGTTACAAGTATGCATGTGAAAGAATGTCAAGAGGATACAACTTGTTTATAACGAAATTTGGACGACATATGGATGACACTACACCAGAAAATTCATAGTCCATCTGACTAAATAGTTGACCGGTCCAAATACCATATTGATCTCACTATGTACTGTGGAGTATTTCTTTCAGAGTGAGAAAGGGAAACCAAATGAATCGAAGCATCGTTGTGGCTAGAAAGCAAGAAAAGGAACCTTGAAAGCTAACGAGGCTCGTCAATGGCTTGGCTTCAGGTCTATGCTATGGTGAATGGAAACGCAGATTAGCAGGTGTCAGCTTGACTAAGTTATAGTCTAGACCAACTGGTATGTACTTGAAGCCTACGTTCACCAGAGCAATTGGAAAAAGTATGGTACTGATCCCACTCCACACATGCTTTTTTCATCCAAAAAGTAAACAAACTGGGCATGATGATGGGAGCAAGGTTCAAGGTACAGAAGAATAACCCTTCAATCAATTTCTTATGCGTATCGGTTCAACTTGGATACTCATGAAAACAATAAACCCAAATCCTTCCAATTAAAAGCTCAATGAGGATCTACAGACTGAAAACTATTTTTATGGTCTACATTTTTTAATTATAAATCAAGCAAAACAAGAGAAACAACAAATTGTTCATCCCAAACTTTCTACATAAACCATTTTCTTCCCTATGCACTGTTGAGGGCCATTTTATCTTGTAAATTAGGAAATTTCGTTTCATTTCTCATAGCCAAAATCCAAATTCGCTTAGGTCTACCCTTAGTTCCAGCCAATTGGTATATATCCATTTGTATTTGTTGAACATATCCACACCATATAGGACATCTTACCCTCAGTAGACACCATCTTCAGGTTTCCACCGACACTCATTTCCTACCAATATTTTAACACGCACATCATACCCTTCTCAATTCAGCTAGGCTGATTTTTTTTTTCTTTAACATTTTCTTTACTCGACTGCCCAACATTAAGACAAGATTATATATAGGCACCCTATGATCATAAGCGCTCCACTCTTATGAACAATTGTCCTTTAATTCTATGAACATGATGATCATTGAAAATATTTCCATCATGTTGGCCATCGATATAGACGACTTCTCACTCCTGTTTTGCTAAAGCTCCATTTTATATACTTTGTATCCAGGGGTGGGCCTACCATAGGCCCATGCCCCGAGTTTTTCGGTTTTCTTTATGCAGTTTCTCTGTTTCCTATATGTACTTCATTTTGTTTAAAAGTTGACAGCTAAATTGTAGCTTAAGTGGTAAGTTAATAGGTTTACAACTTGGAGGTGTTGAGTTTAATTCTCACTACACATTTTGTATGATTTTATATCATGCCCCCTTAACTTTTAGGTGTTGTCTGGTTCAAGTTTTGGAGGCTTGGGAATGGGTTTTGGGTTCCTAATCATGTTTGGTAAGTATCGGAATGGGATGGGGGGCGGGATTGGGGTGGGGGGGGGGGGGGGGGGGGGGGGGGGGGTGGTGGTGGTTCAGTTTTCTATAGTTGTGGGAAAGTAAAACCGAAGCCCCCCACCCCCCACCCCCCGGGGAATATTTTTGCTTTCCTCGGAATGTTGGTTGGGTGCACTAATAACAAAAAAATTTGGATGGTAATAAATGAAAGGGTATTTGTGGAAAACTAAACAAATTAAAATTCCCATTCATGTCTGGACCAAACATGAGAATGAGAAAATTGAATTTTTTTTGGCTGCATATTTCCAACCTAACCAAACATAGGTATGGGAATGTTGAAGTTCTTTCCCATGGGAAAGCAATGAGAAGTGAATTTCTAGGAAAACCAAACCCATCCAAACGCCACCTTAAGCTAAATTATTTTTGCTCCCCACCCCGCAACCCCCACCCACCCACACACCCACACACCCACCCATCCACCCACACACACACACACACACATCCACCAACACCCACCCACCCCACCCCCACCCACACCCACCCACCCACCCACACGAGAATCCGGGTCAGCCCCTTTTTGTAACCGCCTATTAACTTTATACCATTTAGATTTCAAATTTGTCTTTTTTAAATAAACCCTCTAGTTCATCAACTTATGCAATATAAAAGCAAAAGCATACATCAGCTTGCCTAATAATTTGCGTAGTGTGTTCATTTATAACTTGTGCAAGTAGGTAATGAGTCTTATTGCAAACTTTTGATAATGGAAAAAAGAGACGTCTCTCATCCATTTGTCGTCACAATAGTCACAACTCCATCAAACATATCTTTACTACTTCCAAAATGCTACTAGAGTACTTTTTTTTCCTACTCTCAAACACCCATCAATATGCTACTGGAGGCTTGTTCCTGTGGTTTTATCTCAAATGCGGAATCTGGTGAAGGCAAGACACTCTCCTAGGGTCGTAGCATTATCCATGTACAAAGGAAGCCTAACAAGCTTGCAGTTGTATGAGTTAAGGGCTAAGGTTGGTGGAGGCTAGAGTACGCCGCCAACATTGTGATGGAGGAAAAACCGACCTTATCCAGCAGTACAACCAGCAGACGTCATACAAACGTGGTCCTCCTTCAAGAATCTTCTTCAGCAATATTTATGAATTTCAAGAAAAATAGCATCCATATTCTCCTGTGAAGATTTCCATCTTCCTAGCAGGTCTTCAAATGCATAACAGATATGGTGGAAGGTTTCTCAATAATATAACATAGGCACCAGAACCGTGACCCGTTTCTTCATCACTTTGTCTTCCCAAATTCTGTAATACATGTTCCGCTTATAAAGCTTAATAAGTTAATATGGCACAGCTTCTTCTCTCCTCTCATACCTTCTCAGGAAAGACTGATGTTATCCAGTTCCTCAGTACAACCAGATAGCCATCAAGCAAACGTGGTCCCCCTTCAAGAATCTTCTTCAGCAATGTCTATGAATTTCAAGAAAAAAAATCCATATTCTCCTGTGAAGATTTTCATCTTCCTAGCAGGTCTCCAAATGCATAACAGACATCATATGGTGGAAAGTTCCTTAATAATATAGCATAGGCACCATAACCGACCGTTTCTTCACCAATTTGTCTTCCAAAATTCTGTAATCCATGTTCCCCTTATAAGCTTAATATGGCACAGCTTCTTCCTCTCCTCTCGTATCTTTGCAGGAAAACAGAGCAACACGACCTAACATCGATTTACCAAAGGCATGGGAAATCATCTTGGATTGGAGGATCCATTGTCACTAGCCTCACTTGGTTTGCAACAAGCTAAATACATTTCTTTGTCTACTCTATTGTGCGTTGAGCGCGGGAACTTCCAATAGAGACTTTTCCATCTCGAACAGTGTTCTCTGCCTTACAAGTCTTTCCATGTATCCTATGGTATGTTTGGCAACTTTGAGCGACATTTTTAGTGGGTTCTCCAGTTTGTTGGCAGAGGTGGTAGGGGAGTCACAAGTTACAAGACTAGGGTCGTGCAACAAAGGAATTGGTCATGAAGGCCCCCAGTGGGTTAACTGGAGTTAATATAATTTTCTAAAATATAAATAATAGTATAAGAAAATTAGCAAAATGGAAAGTCATCATTTATAAACACCTATTGTTTGTGTGGCGGTATCATCTGCATGTGTACCCATGTACTATTACGTGAAACTAAAGACGTGATCTATGAAACGTTTACATTCTGAATTAGATTGTGGGGGTGAAGCAGCATTAAGACCTTACACTAGTTGATTGAAGCTCAATTGTAGCTGATTCATCATATTCCTGCAATCCAACAGGTAGCCTTTTAGTAAGGACATCCTAAATTGTGTTACTATAGAAACATTTGAGAATTACACATATAATGATATTTTTAGCTGAGTACCTCGAGTAACAAATCCTTCCTAGTAATCAAACCCATAACATGAGAAGCTCTGGGTACTACAAATATATGCCTAAGTCCCAGTTGCCGAAAAAGATTGTATACCTGTGTCATGTGCCATAAGCAGAGATTACATATTGAACCACCTCACCTTCATAAAACAATAAGTATATTTTATTGTAAGGATGAATTATAATCACCTTTGACAAAGACATATCCTCTGGCACAATATATGGACAAGGGTTTAGAAAGGGAGCAAGATCTAAGTACATGCCCTTCTCATCTTCTGTCAGATAAATATCCTCTATGGACATTCCTTTACTTGAGGCAGGTTTGACAAAATCGCTCATGTGGTGCCTTTTACAAAGATTTGTTTCATCAACTACTTGAAAAGGTCAACTAATGATCTTTTGAAATGAAGAACACTCACCTGACGGAAATTGCTTGAAGATCACAAGGAAACGGACTTTCTTGAAAATCTATCTTCGACTGTAGAAGTACCAATAAGTGGCTGCAACAAGAAATCCTAAGTAGCTTAACAATCCCAAAAAAAAACCAACAAGCTTACAGATGCCAAATGGACGTCCCATCTACAAAACCTGAGAATATAAAAATACAACAGAGCAAACAAAACCACAAACTTACCTGCGAAGAATAAGTCCTATCACTTGAGTTTCTCCATTTCTCCCATGATCTACCACCTGAACACCAACACCACACAACAGGAAACATAACTTAAAACCTAGAGTATTTATATTATCAAGATGGCAATAAGCATTACTATAGTCACTCACAGGGAAGCCGTTGTGTGTGTTGCTTTGCAAAACAGAAAGTACGTCTGCAACTTTCACAACACGAGAGAAGCACACAACCTTTCATATGTCATAAAGGTACTTCAATATATATGAATCTCTAATGTAAAAGTGGAATCGGGACGTCCAGTCGAAACGCCTAAAAGTGAAATTGACCTTTTGATTCTTGCATGCCTCTCTAGCAGTTGTATTGCGCATGTACTGTTTAGGCCTAGATTCAAGCAGAGGAATAGCCCTCAATTGGACTTGCTCTTCATACAGCCCCTCATTGAAAAAATCACCAACAGCCTGTGATGCGATGATTTGGCAATTTATTGCTCATAATATTGTAAAGCTGTAAAACTTAAATGGATTATAAGTACATATATACCTTAGATATAAGTAGAACAAGCATAATTAGGGGTAAGAGCTTCAAGTTGTTTGTGATCTCGACCATTATTACACACAAGGAGACTGTCATTCGCATTGAACCTCCAAGAAAGGAAGCAGCACCAAGGAGTGCATACCTGCACAGAAAGTCTTTGGTTAAATTGGCATAGTAAACTACATAATAAACTGAGTGGAATGAGGAGACAGGGAAACGACCGAAAGGATACTGAATGACTTGATAAAAGAAACAAGGAACATATGGTCAAAACAGAGCAAACTGAATTTAAGAGATACATGATATTCTCTTACTGAAAAAAGGAAGCCTAAAGTAACTGTTACATTGTAGATGCATCAACATTCAATATCATATTTGTTGACAAAGAAGTGAAAAAGGATGGTCAGATGGGGGATTTTAAAATTTTGAATAATTCCTTAGGAGGCCATATTTCAAATAAAATGTGAACATAACAATTAGACACTTAATTGTTCTTGAGATACATAGGAAGAACCGCAGAAGTTGGGATCAGATCGCTAAGAAGCACATATCAATGAGGCCATATTTCAAATAAATTGTGAAGATCGCAACTAGACACTTAACTGTGCTTGAGATTCATGGGAAGAACCGCAGAAGTTGGGATCAGGTTGGCTAAGAAGCACATAGCAATGCCCAAGAGAGCTCCATAAAGGAATTGGCAACCTTTTCTGCTGCCCGTCAACATGACAAGTTACGTACCGATAATGAATGGTGCCAAATTCCTAGTTTAGGAAGCTGAGCAAGATAACATTGTGGTGAAAACTTCAAGTTACTAAGTTCCAAATCCCCCCACCCCACCCAAAAAAAAAAAAAAAAAAAAATCTATTCTACAAACACCCTGGGAGGTGCTTTACCTATGGCAGAGCCCAATACTTAGCTGAGACATGTCCAGCACATCCGATTGTTTTGGGTTAAGTTCAGGCTTGTATTAGTTTCTTTTGTAACCATTTTAATCAATTGAGTCAAATATTTAACCTGCATGCACATGTAGAGGAAGAGAGACTAAATCAGATTGCAAGAGAGAGAGATGTGAAAGGACGAAGCAGGACAAGAAAAGAAAATGAGAGGGGTTTCGACCCCGGTGGAAACCATCACCAACATTTTGGCATCGTCCAAAACTGCTGAATGCACCAAGTCCACACCCGTGCAGTCTTCCCCAAAGTCGTCAAGGGCTGCAACAATGTTATTTTTTATTCATTTCCTCTTTCTTCCTCCATCCTTTTTACTCTTTTCTTAACTGCTTTGTTTCCTATTGACTGAAAGGTTTTATTACTTTAGGAATTATGCTATTTCCTTCTGTAAGAATTTTACGATATAAGAGAGAGGTGAATGATTATGAGATTATTGTATCAATATGTAAGAAACTAATTGAGGGAAATCCATGCATGAGTGTGCTAGTATATATACACACAATTATGGACACATACACGTCCCTGTCCTAATTGTCAAAAGTTCCGCTTCCTCCCGTCCCCATAAGCATGTTGACATCTGGCCTGCATAGCATTCAGTTTGTCACGTCTGATCAGGTTGGAATTTTATTCACGAAGTTCATAAAATTGTAGTCAAACAATATTTAGTTCATGGTTATATTTGTCATTTTTTATTTCATAGTTGAGCCATTTCCTAATGTTACGATTTTTCCTGCGTCCACTTCTCACAACCTGTATTTCTCCTCTGAAAATTTCTACATTCCCATTAAAAAATTCTTCTCAAAATGTTAACCCACTCTGTTCAACTTCAGTTACATCCAAATTTATTCAAACTGGTCTCATCTTAACTAATGTCAATCTTGAAAAACCCATTAACAACTCCTTATACCATCTGATGATCTAATCTACAAGTTCTGGGTCATATTGCCAAGTTTTGGTGGAGCATCTATCTCGTCAAGAAAATTAGGTGTTCAAAATTTGTAAATGAGCCAACTCTTGTCTTCTTGTACCTGCCAATACAAGAGAATGGATCACTGGAGATGAAGGTTTATCTTTCTGAGCTGAAATTTCAACGAGAAATGTAAATATGACTTGAGACTCTTAATACATGTTTGTCTTGCTTTTTTCTCCCTTTCAAGAAAACACAATACATAAAGTTATAGAGGTTATCCCGAACATGATGAGAAAATCATTTATCGACTAATGCCAACCTATAACATGACATCCTGTTAATTTTCTGTCATATAGTTGTTTTAGTTTAAAACTGTCCTATCAGAATCCAATTATCTAATTGGATCCAGAATCCAAATAAATATTTGATATAGAATTACAATATATAAAAACTTGCAGAAAAATTTGCAGAATAAATATTAGCAGTACATATTTATTTTGTGAAGCATAATGTTTGATTCATTCCAGAAAAACTATTTTTGATCAAAACAATAATTATTCCAATTAAATGAAACGTGCATCGCAAGTGCACAGGATTGTCTAAGTTTTAGGTAAAACAAGTATTGATACCATAAACTATAAACATCCATATCGAGCATGAGATTGTCTAAGTTTATGTAAAACAAGTATTGATACCATAAACTATAAACAACTATATCGAGCATGATCCAAATATTTGCAGTTTCCCTTCAAGTGGAAACAATAAGGCAAAGACCACCATAACGAAAACATGGAAATATTAACAAATGTGCATGCAGAATAACTACCCTACAAAGCCAAACAAAGGACAAAAACTAAAAGGGGCGGGTAGAGGACTCACGTTCCCTCATCAACATTTAACTTCTTGTAAAATTTAACCACAAACATTCCAACAAGACGACCATAAGTTGATCCAATCATTATTCCAGGAATAAACTGACCAGCTGGAACAGCAGTTCCAAATGTAACAACAGCTAAGGAATAGAACATAACCTAAAAATAACAGAAAAAGATGTCAATTAGTGAACCGTGAAGGTAAAAGATGCTAAAATATCAAAGACTAGCATTCACTGTTCAAGATATGAAGCAAACATAAGTAAATTGTGCATCCTGGCATATAGTAATGCAACTTAATATTTTTGCTTTGTCAAATATCTATCATGTTGCAGTGTTTAACATGCAAGTGCACAGTGGAACATATCCTCTAGTAAGGCTCATACACTTGCATAGAAGATAAATACATTAGCTACATGCATATCTTCATATCCATGAAATCTATGTATATATGTACTACTATATCCTTGTATCTGGAATCGGTAATGTGCCATATCGAGAGCATGTATCTTTGTCATGATGCAACATATATGTTGTCACCATCATATTATTACTAGATACGGTTGCAAAATAGAAATGGAATGAAAACAGGTAAATTTGACATAGTGGATATATATGCATGAACATGCATACCCATTTATATTTAAAAGGTATTGAGGAATATGCTTGGCTTCTTTTCTTTTTGGATGCAAACATAACTCCTATTACATGACTAAATCCAACCTTGCACACAATGTAATACAAATTCAAACATCCTTGGAGAAGCTTATGGATTTTCCACCAACACTTAATTTCGTCACTAGTCCTAGGCTCACCTTGAACTTGGTAAGAACCGTATTACCCATGCAAACTCGAGCAAGTTTCTTCCTCCATTACCATGTAGAACCTGATCATAATCCTATGGATGGCCTACGTAACTGGGCTAGAAGGCATTTGTGCTCTTCATTCTATTGTGATTTATCTCACAGATGTTAGTGGCTTCAATAAAGAGGTGTTGAATCTGTTGATGAAATGGGGACTGAGTTGCACAAACGTGCCTGGGTGGTAGACTTGTCTGTGTGCTTGTGTGACGTATTGTACACCTTGCCTTCACAAAACAATATCATATCCTACAGCAAGGCGGTTTTGGAAAGCCACTACTCTTGACGCTTAGCTTACACTTGTACTATTCCTTTTCATGAACATGTAAACAAAGTACATAAATGAACAAAATTGTTATAATATTTCCTCAAATTCGCAGATCTTCAACTTATCCACAACTTTTGATCCTGAGGGCCTGCTTCATTATTACCCAATTAACTTAGTATTTTTTTTCTTTCATCTGCAGCTTATTGCACAAGAATTACTTGCCTTGGGTGGATTTGTTTACACCAATCTAGGCAGTTTCTAAGAAGCCCAGATGTGGTAGTCCTGACACAGCCAATGTCTTGCTAGAAATCACCATCTATGTTTCTTGGTTTTTGCTATTCTCTTCTGTTTTTCTTCATAATCTTAGGATTTGTGATTCATCTCATAAGGCGTACTATATCTTACTGACCAAACTAAAAAGGACGTCCCAGTGCCATGAGACTCCTGCTTATGCAGGATTAGGGGAGGATCGAGATGTACACAAATTAGCCTCCCAGTGCCACCAGGCATGTTATATCTTACTGAACAAACTCCTATTCTGAAATCTCTCAAACACTCCTACAGATTGGATGCACACAAATAAATTCAACAATCAGGTGTAATAATCTATAAAACTCCTTGGAGACTTTCATTCGTTGACGGTTATATTCAATGACATTCAAGAGGAGGCTAGCATATACCTTATAACACAATTTTTTAATGAATAGAGCAAAAGAATACAACATCCAGCTAGCTAGGCTATTTAATACAAGGTGAGAAAGCCTCATGAACATGGGGAACAGAAGAACATTAAGCACAAAAAGGATAATATTACAACGTCAGCTGCACCTTTGTGCCGTCATCAATTTCGTATATGAAAGCATCACCTAAGGTAGCATGCAGGAAATTTTAGTTACTGTACATCGAAATCAGGTCCCTACCAAAAACGTGAGGAGGCTCTTAGCACTATACTCGTGAAATGTTTTTGCACTGAACAAATTGCGTATAGCATCATCCTGCAAAATATTTATTATATAAATATCAGAGAAATAAGGAAGAAATAAAGTAACTGATATAAAAGATCAGCCTTACCAAAATTTACAAACCTGGGTATTGAAAAAAATGGTTGCCAGATCATTGTATTCTCTGTCATTGGCACAGAAAAACTGCATGCAATACTAGAGTATTAGAAAACAAAAAAGTAGAAATAGTTATGAAACACATCAACAAATAAGGCCCTATCAAATCTTGGAGTTAGGTAACATGGATGGAACATTCAGTCAAGACTAAATTTAGAAATGACTACTTAAGGATATTGCTTTTCATGTACAGATATTGTTGGTTGACATATACTTCTAGCCATTATTGTGTCATTACGTCATACGTACAGTCTGCCCTCTACAGATGTATCTATGCAACATAAAGCTTCTTCAATTATGATAGTATCAATCCTCACCAGCAAATCCATGGACCATTAGCATCCATAAACCATCTGAAATAATTTTCCTGAGTAAAAGCTACCTCTAGCTTCACACAGGGGAGACTTTTATTCCATCTTTCAGGTGTGTGCTACCCGTCCATTTCACATTCTAATTACTGTTAATTCAAGTCTGCATTGGTCGGTTGCCCAACATTCTAGGTCATGAAGCATGATAGCTCGCATAACCTTTCCCCTTGGAGTCCGAGGGTGTTCTACAACCGCATACTACTAGTCTACTCTATGGAGCATGGGCACACCAATGTCACTGACATCTACATGTTGAACACGGCATGAAAATGTTGGACACAACCAAGCCAAAGTCGACAGTGCCCCGTGTCACCCTGTCCCTTATGCGTCTTCTATTCCATGCATAATATTCTCCTTTTCAACCTAGAACCACAAACTCATCAAAATCAGTGCCAAGAAGGGGGAGGGGGGCATGGACAAGCCAATATAACTGCCAAGCCACTGTCATTGTATTTCATAATGTTGGATCATGTCCATGACAGAAACATATTCAATCATCCATCTTAAATTATATAGAAAAGATACTCCTCAATCTCAGTAAGATGGAGACTGGCCCTAAGTAACGAAAACGACTATCCTTACAGTGTAATTGGGAACTTTTTTGAGGAGGGAAAGGAAAATTTGAGGGGAAAGAAAATGGAGGAGAGTAAAATGAAGGTAAGTAAATCTTCCCTTCACTTTTGGATGACCAAAAAGTAGGGGAAGGAAAAGTTTAAAAATATGTTTTTGTTGTTTGTGGATAAAGATATAATTACCAATTATTCCTTGATTTTTTTCCAAATCATAATTGTTACTTACTTTTTTGAAGGATAGTTGGGTAATTTCTGCCACAATCCTCTCAACGCTTCCCATTTTCCTCCCACTTTTGGGAGGAAAATTTGTGAGTGGGACCCATATGAATTTTCCTCACAAATTCTTCTCCCTCATTTTCCCTCCCCCCTTCCCAAACACCACTATTTAGTTATCCTCTCATTTTTCCCTCAACATTTTCCTTCCCCCCATTTTCCCCTCTTCCCAAACAATACCTTAAGGTATGTTCCGGCCATCAATACAACAGGTACTAGAACATTAAAGGTGTAAACACACATTTCTGATGGAGATCTCACATTTACAAAATTTCCATC
Organism: Iris pallida; assembly: GCA_029216955.1. Classification (NCBI taxonomy): domain Eukaryota; kingdom Viridiplantae; phylum Streptophyta; class Magnoliopsida; order Asparagales; family Iridaceae; genus Iris; species Iris pallida. The sequence continues at coordinate 8,210,338 of JANAVB010009994.1, forward strand.
TATTCCAGGTGGACGAGGGCATTCAATACCAGGATTAGCTTCTGAGTTGGGGCATGGACTGCATTTCCTTAGAAGTGGTAATCCGAAGGAAATAATTGATGTTAGCAGAGACAGAAGACATGCTTCAATTATCTGCAAGAGTTACAACCGCATAAACACATCATGTTAATTGCTAAAAGGTAAAAAAGCAATTTATAAGGGGAAAAAAGAACTATCACAAAGTAATTGCATAACACACCTTCACTCTATTGCCCTTCTTATGCAAATATTTTCGACGCCAGCTAGTTATATAAAGAGTTAGCTGATTAAATAACGACCCTGAAAAAACAAGAATTTAAAAGTGTACTAGCAGTTAATTCAACCTTAGAAAGGATGCACAGATAGATAAATACATATTAAGGTTGCATGCTAGTAAAAAGCATACCAAGAAGACCACCAATAACACCAATAATGGCCATCGGCAGTAATTCCTGAAATGAGTAGTCTTCTTGACCACTTTGAGAGAGATAGAACTAGTTAGAATAAAGGAAGAGGATATTTTTGGAAGGATGAAGATTGGGAAATAAGCTAGGATGCTAACTCAGGTATCTCCCAGATGATGAAACCCCCGGAGCCAAAATGCCCACATTTCCCACTCTTGCACCACCCCATTGCAGAACGTACCACAACAGCAACAACAGCGGAGGTGAAGAAAACTCTCCACATAAGCTGACTTCTCCACCTTCAGGAAATGAGAACCTTTAGAAACATATACATTCCAGTCTTAAGGTAAAAATGTTGCAACTCAACAATCAACAACGGGGAAAACAACTCAATATGTGACATATTTGTATTCTCTAAACAGATTTTCAGAAAATGTATGAAGATGATATTCCAATAAATGTACTAAAAGTGAGCACAAGTTCAACTCAATTTCTCCACGAGTACATGAATGACAACTAGTGATAGTCTTCCAAATTAATATAAAAGTTCTTTAAACTATGTTCTATAGGGACTAGGGAGTGAGCAGGCACTTCTTTAAACATGTCTTCTCAGTGTCAACTTTATATAATTTAGATGCAGAAAAAACAAAGGCAGTTGGGAATGTCATTCCTTCACTCTTTGGCGTAATGTGTCGTAAAGAAGAAAGCAATTCCCTGTTAACAATTAGTATCATCTTATCTCTTCGCTTCAACTAGATTCTTTATAGCCTAGGAGAATTTGGAGGGTGCTCCTTGGGTGCATGAGCTTGAACTGCAATCCAAAAGGTGGGTCTACCTAAATGTCGATTGGCCACCTAGGTTTCTATGGAATGACCCTCTCATGCTCATAACTACCTTGGCTAGGAATTTGGCACCATAATAGATGGTTGACGTCAGGTCGACAACCGGTTATAAAACTATCAAATCTTATATGGAACTTTCTTATGTTCCATAGCCACCCCACTAAGGTGGGAGAAGACTTGGATGATGATGATGGTGAGACAAACAAAATGCAGATTTACTCTAAGATAAGTGCAACTACTGAGCTAAAGGTAAGAAAATAGTGTCCCAGCATTATATCAACAAAACATGAACCAAGTTGATGATTTTTTTGCTGATAAACTTGTGTAAAATCCTTCCTCTTTATAATGCTAACTGGTAACTTTATGAATTTGATATATTATAGGTTACGCAGGGTGGCAACTTTTAAATGACCAAGCCAAGAATTTTGTAAAACATCAAGTTTAGGCTTCCTTACCAGGAGGTAACTTCTTCTAGAGCAAAGAGAACGCCACCGACTGGAGCTCTAAAGGCAGCAGCAACACCAGCTGCACATCCACATGTTACCTTTCGCATACCAAAAAAACAATCAATTAATCATAAAAGTAAATAATCACAATGGAAGGCAAAAAATAACAATTTTGAAGTAGGCAGATGAAAGTTGACACTAGCACACCTACAAATTTGCATTAACACAAGACTATAAGCACTGGTAGCAGCACATCACGTAATCCATGAAGAAAACATATTACAAAAAAGGGTGTCCCAGTGCCACAAGGCCCCCACTTATGCAGGGTCTAGGTAGGGTCAAGATGTATGCAACCTAACCCCGATATATATGGAAAGGATGTTTCAGTGACTCAAAACCACATCCTCCAGGATGCACGCAACAGGCCTTACTGTTGCACCAGACGATGCCCTCTAATCAAACTATCCTAATTGGTTTACATTAATATTCTATGTTTCTATCTTTTGCATTGACAAAAAAAAATGATACATAAAGTAGGTTTTTACTACTAAAAATTGCAGTTCCCTAAATGTATAATAAGCCATTTTGTGTTAACCTTTATACTTCCTATATATCATAGAGATTTATTGTCAATACCCTGATAATTAATTCATCTTGCATCATCCATATGTTAGATAACAGAAAAAGAAAAAGAGAACAACAATGCCATTAGGAAGTAATGATATAGATGTCAAGAAATTGGTAGTAATTTAAGTTTACGCACTGAGACTGTCCTGATTATAATTTCACAAGTAATGCACCCCTCCCCACCCCCCAACCCCCCCCCCCCCCCCCCCCAAAGAAAAATAGAACTGAAATCAGCACCTAAAAAATTGTTGGTCGTAATACAGGACTTGTGGGAGTCAGAAAATGAGTAGGATGGAGATTCTGCATTCAACCCAAAAGAGTAAATGTTCATAGAGAGCAAAAAGTCGGTTTGGTTTCAAGGAAGAGTAAGCTTTACTGGTAAAACAATCTCAGATGAAGAACGGTTGCAGATACAGTAGTTCCTAAAGCATGTAGGACAAGCAAATCTTAGCTCCTCTTTTTGTAAAGGAGTCAATTTTAAAGGTCATGATGTTTACAAATGTGAAAAGTATTCTTTAAGAAAACAATATAATGGTGGTTGGATCTAAGGGGGCGTTTGGATGAAGGTTTTGTATTCCTAGGAATCAACATCCCATTCATTTTCCATGGGAAAGGAATTCAACATTCCTATACCCATATTTGGTTAGGTTGGACTTGGGAATATGTAGTCCGAAAAAATTCAATTTTTTCATTCCCATGTTTGGTTCAGACAGGAATAGAAATCTTAATTTGTTTAGTTTTCCATAAATATCCTTTCATCAATTTCATTATGTTATTATTACATAAATTCAATTAGTATCATTGAGGGTACTACTGTAAAAAAAAAAATGTAATTAATGCACACACCAACATTTTTAGGAAAGCAAAAATATTTCGGAGGGGGGGGGGGGGGGGGGGGGGGGGGGGGGGGGGGGGGTTTGGGTTTTACTTTCCTACATATGTGGGAATCTAAAGTCCCCCCATATTCCCTTCCGATTGATCCCACACTTACTAAACATGGGTAAGAAATCCAAAACTCATCCCCAAGTCTCTAAAACTTGAACCAAACAGCACCTAAGTGTTTAATGAATAATAACTAATAAGGGTATGATTAAGATGGTGAAGGGTAGTAGCTCTTGATTGAGCATTACGGTAGTGATACTGAAATTTAAGCACAAGCTTCTTCCAACAATATTGATCCAGAAATTTCACTTTAGATGTAGCAATTTTAAATACTCAAACAACAATATCTATAGAGTTTCAATGTAAAGACAATGTAATATTCCAGAGGAGAAACAAAAGATAGGTAAGAGTTAGTATAGAAGAGAAATAAAATAATCAATTGGCATGCGGAAAACTTTTGTTGAACTAAGCTAAGTACAGTAGCAGTTTTTTTGTAGATTTGTAAACACATGAGAAAGAGAAAGCCAAAGGATTTTTCTCGTCTGTAAAATGTCATCAGAAAATCAGAGAACTAGATGCATAAAAATGGGCAAAGGAGAGATAATGAACATCAATATATTGAAGGAGAGGGTCTCATAACTGACTGCATGTTGGTCCCCCATGAACAACAGATTCTTCAAAACCCATTGCACAAGTGTGGATCCTTTAGAGGTGCAGCCTGATTCACACTAGATACTCTCAGTATGTATTATCTAAAGTTCCTGGATACAACAACGATAATTGGTGTATATGAAGGGATAAAATGGTGGCATAAATACTAATATATCTATCTGGAGTCAACTTCAAATAACACAACCTTGCCTGTGTGCTTTGTTCTAGTTCAGATAGACAGGGATAGCATAGTTGCAACATGTCACACATACTTACTTAGGGATTAAGCATATGGTTACAATTATATTGTGCTATTATGAAACATTGTGCATATGGTATAACATATGTGGAGATTGTGCATATTGAAATTCAGAGAGAATTAGTTTTCTGATGTGAATAAAACATGAGAAGCCTCATTTGAGGGCCCGTCACGAGACATGGTTCGAGGTGCCGGAATCAACAACCCACAAAAGAGAACGAGTAAAGAGAGATACTTGATGGAGTGGAAAGATTCGCCGGAGCTACAGAGGAGAGGATTTTAATGCAACTGGCCCATTTATTATTGGAAAAGGGCATATGGCCACTAGGTGGAGAAGGCATAGGAGCAATAGTAGCGGTAGATGCGTGTATGCAATAGGCGTTTCCTCTAGGTAACCATGCTTTTCCTAACATCGGTCCTCGGGATAATTGTTTCCGCAAATCGCAATAGGAATAATATAGACCACCACGGACGTAGCGTCCTCAATCTTGAGCGAGGACGCCCACGAGTAACACCTCTGCCTCCGTAAAAAGAATTAGAAGTGTCTTGTCTAGACTGAAAACGATCACCACGGTCCTGACTACGGATAACAAAGGCACTTAACACGGACTCAACAGGGGTGGAAGAAAGCGTAGGCAAACGATAAACCGTCGACATAACAGTCGTCAGAGAATGAGAGTTGTGTTGAGAGAGAACAAGTGAGCGGACGTCCCCAAAAGTATACAGTAATCAAGCCAAGAGAAGGATGTCAACTAGGGCCTCTCATTGTTGGCGAATAACAGCATGATCAGAGATTGATTGATTGAAAGAAATTCCATTGTTCAAGAAGGTCGTCGAAGAGGGCATCAAACTCCTGCAAATATTCTCCAGAAAGATGTCATAAAGTTTCTGAAGACTATCTTCGAACGAGTATAGGGACCAAGAATGCATCCAAATTGCCTTGACAGTTTTCAAAAACATAATAGAGTTATAGCAACGAGCACCCATAGAGTTAGACAACCAAACAATTACCTTATTGTGATTTTGAAACCAAAAGGCATACTAGGGATCCTTGGAGTCCAGTGGTGACTCCGTCAAGTGACGATAAAGGCCTTTGTGTTTAAAACATTTTCTACAGCATTGGACCATTGAAAGTAATTCTTCGCGTCGGAGAGATATCGTGGTGTCTAGAAGGCATCACCATGAACACCTTCTGTCAGACTGAAGAGGAAGAAGCATCGCCATGGACACCTCATGTCGTTTTCGGAGGCCATAATCAAGGGATAATGGAAACTTAAGAGTCATTATGTTACTTGGCTATCTCACTATATACTCAGAAACTAAGGATTTTGCAATCGAGGTTACAAATACCAATTTGATAAAGTAGTTAATACAATATATCTTAAAACACAAACTTCAATGTCCTTTTGCTCTCCCATGGTTGCTTTATTTGCTGATCATAGATAACAGATAGCTGTGCTCCACAGGCATAACTACAACACGACGCAACATGGTCATTATTGAACTAAAACCGAAAACTAGCAAATTTACAAAACGATCAACTAGACTATAAATTTGATCATATAATCTAGGAACTAAAGCTTCTCCAAATTAGTTAGTATATACCAATTTGACAGAATTATTTATAAGATTTTAGAGTTGTACATGTGACAAATGCAACTCCCTAGAGTAAATAGCATTAAGTTAGTTTCTTCATCTAGACACTTTCCTAGTCTAGATGAACTTGAGAGAGTGCTTTTTAGTAGCATGAGCAAAATGCATGATCAAAGAAGTAGGTTTACCTACCACCCACTAGCCTTGTAGGTACAGCTTCTCTTGCTACTAGATACCTTGGTTACAAATTTGGCACCAGCACAGAGAGTCTTCATCTGGTTGGCATTCGGTCATAAAAATTTGCCAATTCTGTTGTGGAGCTTTCTCATGCTCCATACAGAGTCTTCATCTGGTTGGCATTCGGTCATAAAAGTTTGCCAATTCTGTTGTGGAGCTTTCTCATGCTCCATAGCCAACTACATTCTAGTAGAAGGCTTGCATGATGCATTATGATGATAATGGAGTTCTTCAACTACATCAAATTGAACTACAGCATGATCCGCTAAGGTGTAAACTTATTGTATCTAGAGGAGCAAGTGGTTTAGGTAATTTCTCCTGAGCAATTTTCTGTATTAAGTGTCAAACACATGTTTCAGAATGTAGCCTATAGTTCAGCATGACAGGAATAAATTAATACCATATTAAAGGGAGAATAGTTAATCAAACACCACAAGAGAATAAAAAAGAAATCCAACGATGTCATAAATCAATTAAGTTCCGACTTCCTTTTACAAGGGGATAGAAGTAACTCACAAGATCACGGCGATCACGATCACTCTCAAAAACACGAAACCACTTTGAACTTAGATGATACTTTGTCGATCCACCCTGCGAATACTCAGATCGTCATAAGGTAATCATGTTGTGCTAAAAAAATAAAAAAAATCTACCTTATCTTTAAAACAAAGTCTTATGTACGTATATACAGAACTTCAGTTGATCAAAGGCATTGGCTAAGTCTATAACCAGTTAGCAGAGATACAAAAGTACTAAATAAGTATCTGCAAGAAATCAGGCTACTAAAATGAAAAGTCTTCAAAAAACTCAATACACTTTGGCCCACAAACAACAATGATGCAGCCTACAGAAAAAAATGGAAGAAAGCAAATATATTTAATACAAAATAAATCTAATAATAGAGACCTTCGAACTTCTTCTCAAGCATTAGGGTTGATCATTACAGCACAGGAGGTGCATGAAATGATCGCAGAAGTGTTGGATTTATTTGTATTTACCCCCCCCCCCCCAACCCATTTGCTAATCATATCTCCCCACACACCCATTCCTTCATAAACCATTAATTATAATTGTAGTTAACCGCACACCCCCCCCCCCCCAAAAAAAAAAAAAAAAACCTAAATTTTGAGAGTTGGGGGGTTGGGGGGGGTAAATACAAATAACTCTTTATTTTGACACCACCTGGTATTCACTTTTACTTCAAAAATATTATTGTATATACTGCAGGATGCAACTATGAGAAATGAAGTCATGCGAGTTGAGGACAAGACATGGGATCTTAGCTACTGAGCTGACAGGGTAACTTAGTAGATGAACATGTATCAAACAACTCTTGACCAAACTGCAAGTATGTACTAAACAAGTGTTGACAAAAGTACACTAGTAAGGTACCTTTTGGAGGGAAAATATATGCATTTATTTCAAACAGATATAGGTGTATACCAAATGTGCTTAAGAGTTCTGGTATGACCGATACACCGGCTTTTATATTTCATGTTTTGAGAGAATCGAGATCTAATGTTCACATGACCAACAATGAACGCTTGTCTTGTTGCCACCTTTAGGTTTTCCGTGAGGATCTACAATTACATGTGTAGGACTTATTTGAAAAAGCATTTACATCAAACGATTTATTGTGTGCAAGGGAAGGTAGCAGGCTGTTCACACAACAACTATAACTCTCTGGTGTACTGACTTTCAAATAAAATGACAACGACCATCGGACCTGGAGTGGAACAAGATCGTATATAGCTATACATTTTAGTCTATGTTATAACCTAGTACTCTAGTAGCACATAAAATGCAACACGGAGCACTCAGGTAATTGGTAACATGAACATCCTAACTTGTTTGAGAAAAGAAACAGAGTTACATGTAATTGTGGAACAAAGTATGCAAAGGAAACTTGCTTAACAATCTACGAGGGAAATACTGCTTAAAATATGGATCCTGAAAAGTCAAAATCAAAGTGGCAGCAAGAATCATTTTCTATTAAGGTTGTTAAGCCAATTAGAGAAAAAAGTGAAAATTTAGGACATATTTTGTTGTTTATATTCTTCCATATAAGGTTTATAATAATTAAAAATAGAAGTGATAAGAAACAGCTGCTTTATGGACCATTAAAATGCATAAACAATGCTGCGTAACAATATATAGAGAAAGGAAGACTGTTACACACCCTCCATAAAAAGCACTTCAAAGTCTATTTGGCAATACAAAAAAATTGACTCAATTGATATTAAAACACTGAAGATGGTTTGGTGCAAAGTTTCAATTTCAAACCCCTTCGCCAACCTACCTAATTGCTCGAGTGCATACACTTTAGTAACAAAATTATAAATAGAAGAAAAGCAGGAATTGAAGGTATCAAGGATATGGAAAATACCATAACTAAAGCCCCCGTATTCACATGTAATAAACAAGGAAAGCTTTCTAAACAAGTAAGAAATCACAGGACCTAAGCCAACTTCCTGAGCAACAAGAACATACTTGTCCAAGAAGGGAAGCAATACAAGCACCAGTGTGAACAAGAGGACCTTCTTTTCCTAGAGCAAGGCCCCCTCCGACCGACCCAATGCTCCCAAATATCTGTTCGTATATAGAGAAAGCAGTGTAGATCCGTCAGAATACTAATTTCAGCAGATTAGTAAGAAATATGTTCTGAGACATACTTTTCCAATCAATGTTCTAAAGAGAAGTATTCCATGTGTATCAACCCCTGCATGTTTATTCAAATTTCAAATGTATCAATATTACATTATGTGGACGAGTACTGAAGCAATCAAAGCTTACCATTTAAGTAGCCTTTAATCTCTGGAATACCAGATCCTGCTGCAGCTGGTGCAAACTGTGTGACGATAAATACAGAAGAAAAGACCAAAGCCAGATTGAATATAATGTACACCAAGAAACCCGCAAAATATGAGTGCTGTATTATGGAGAAAGTTGCAGCATATTTCCAGCCAGAGAAGTTCTCAACAGCTAGATTAATAAAAACTGCAGCTAATCCAGTGCCTGAAAGTGAAATATAATATTAAGGACAATAATGACATAGTGATCAATCTTTAATTTCTGGAAAAGAATACATCCACCGATGAGCAGGTAAAAACAAACCAATAATAGCTTACCACATTATTGTAGTATGCAAAACAAATTTCATACATGATTGAGTCAAGAAAGATCAAGTTAGCTCCGAAGTAGAAAAGAACAAGGTCAATATATTAAGCGAATAAAATGCTAATTAAAGGACAAATATATTTAAGAATAATCCAGCAAAGAGAAGCAGAGTAAAAAAATTCAAGTAACAAATGACACTAGTATTTAACCTATAAAGCGTAGGTACTGGTACGAGTACCCAGTACGTCGATATGGCAATTTTAAATATCTACGGTACATGTACGTTGGGGTGTACATATATATATGTGTCTGTGTGTGTTCGCGCGCGCACGGAAAACGGGATATGAGCCAATGGCTCATATTGTATAATGAGTCGTTGCCATGTTGGACCAATGGAAGAAAAGTTTCAACATGGTCCAACATGGCAATGTTGTTTTCCATTTTTGAAACTTTTCTCCTATTGGTCCAACATGTCAATGACTCATTCTACAACACGAGTCATTGGCTCATATCCCGTTTTCCCATATATATATACACACACTACTCACTTCAACCAGCAGTACTCAAACCTCCACCCGGTAAGCAAGGCTTCATATGTCTCCAAGCCTTCGCCATATATATATATATTGTAAGAGGTAATTGTTGGTATTCGCTCCCACCAGGAATCGAACACCGCCCACTCGGGTCTTACACACACACACACACACACACACACAGGTCAAGTATCCCCATCACTTCATGAATCATGACATCAAACTTCTTAAGTAATACTGAAAATTAAGAGTCTAAATCTCTTAGACCATAATCATCACATGAATTTTAGTTTGAAATATGTAGTTAAGCTCTTTTTAAAGTTAAATTTCTAGATCAAAATTATCCAAGTTATATTTTGAAGGATAAGGTCATATGACTTGCACTACCAAGTAACAGTAGAGATAACCAAAGAAGTATCCATGAAGCACCCAAAATTTAAATTGAAAATACAAATAAATAAAATCTTGGGTACGTATGCGATACGTACCCACAAGTACCCAAGGAGTACCTGTACAACCCGGTGAGTTCCTAATTGGAGTACTCATAGTATTTAACTGATTTATGTAAGGGTTATTGGCTATGGTAAATATATGATTTCATATTTTTTTTGGTTAACCATATGCTACATACTAAAGTGCAATCAATAATCTAACGTTCACAAAAGTGAGCTCTTTAAATAATTTAAATAGCCAACTAAGTATGAAAATACATTCTCTCACACTGCTTGATTCAATCAGATCTACTTGGATTATACAGTTTTTATTTCTCTAGAGAAGTTGGGAGTCCAAATAGACCTCTACCCATGATTCAGAAAGAGAAAAAGGTACTCAAAGATCACATTATTCCCATAGAAGCCAAAAACAACACCATACACAAGTTGACCTCTCTGAGAAACTGGCTCCATGCATAATAATAAGAAGAAAATATGGAATACATTATATATGTAGTTCGTGTAAGGCATCGAGGATGCAACAATACGGCCTCGTATCAAAACCCATAGGAAATGTTCTTCATAGTTTTAGTTAGTTACAAGAATGAATTTCACATTTCCTTCCATGGAATATTCCTTTACTTCCAAATAAAAGAACTATATTAGTAAAAAGCAACAATGAAAAGGAACTATTGTAAGGCAGTGGTCACAACGTTGGTTGCTAGGATATTTGCTGGATGTTTAAAACTTTAAACTCAATTCGGGGGAAGTTGTATACAAGATCACAACTACTGAACTAAATTTGAGAATTTGCCATGCTATTCATCTAGGGAGCATGGACACTGCAAAAGTTGGTGTCGTGTCAGTATCTTACGTGTTTAACATTTTTTGTCTAGGAGGCACTGACGCTCCAAATTTTGGGAATGGGGACATGTCCGTAGACTCCGTACAGAGTCAGACATATTTGGACACAATATAGACTCCAAAATACACTAGGACGCACCAAAGAAGTGTGGTGTCCCGTGTCCGTGTCCATATTGTGTCATGTCATATTCATGTCCATGCAAAATAAAATACTGGAGAAGACAGAAATTCCAAACTAAACTAGCACAAAATATGAATTGTGTCAAGTTGTACTTGTGCCATGCAGTGCAGCTATTGTCATCTACTATCAGTAAACAAAGCTCCATTCAAGAATAAAAGACATGAAAATGTATGTGTTTTAAGATACTGATATCATGTGGGGATTTGTATGTAACTATTGAACTAAAATTGATAACTTGCCAATATATCATGTAGGAAGCACAGACACTCCAAAAATCAGTGTTGTGTGTGTGTTGCATCGTGTTGGACACATGTTCAAAAATACACTATGTTATGCCAAATATATGTGCTGTGACAGTGTCCCCGAGTCCGTATTGTGTTGTATTCATGCCCGAGAAAAACAACCACAGGAGAGTAGGACATCAACTTCCCAATTTGGGGACTAAAATTGAGCAATCTTAGTGACCAATTCCGACAAGCAAGGAGAAGAGCCACTTGACTGTGTCAAATGTCAAGTCATGTGGGCAAAAGTTCATAATACAGGCACGGCGAACGGACATACCATATACTTTGGCATGTCCTAGTGTATTTTGGAGCATTTCTGTCATGGCCAATACGTATATTGCACAAATGTAATACAGAAGACGTGACCGATTTGACACGAATCATTTTAGTGCATGACTTTCTAGGTAACTACAGAACTAAAACCTGATCATTTCCCCTTCTATTCCTTGTTTACTCTAGTATCAGCAAAAAATGTAACCAGGGAGCAAAAGGATATGAAATTCCCGGAAGTTCGACTAACACGATGTTAGTTAACTTAGTTTTAAAAACATTCCATAAAACCTGATTCTTTTTTATATCAACACCAAACTAAATTCTTTTTTGAAATTGCTTTTTTAAAACCCGATTTCAGCAGTAGATATCGTGTTCCTGCAAAAGTCTAGTCCACCCAAACGCTATTTTAGCTGAAGTCGCATCTTAGGATGGCAATTTCAAAGAGGGCATCAATTTGGTTTCAAAAGTACGTTTTGTAGGGGAAAAAATTAATCCTTGGTTGTCAAGTTGCGTATCGTACCATGTCTCATTTGCTTGTGCGGCGTACCATGTGCCGCGTCGTATGATACAGTAACTCTAGGTGTTTAGGTCTGTACTTCTAAATCCATATAGGAACATGATCCAACATCATAAATATTTATTTGTTTCATCTCTACAGGTTTATCTAGTTCTAGAATCATTTTCTTAATATATAGAACCAAAATCCATATTCTTAAGTATACATTATACGATTCAAGTATAAAAAAAACGATACTACACTTCAGCCTAAATGTATCGTATCAACAGATACCGATCAAAATGGTAGTACATCGACAAGTATCGTAAGATACCTATCGCGTATTGTAAGATGCTAAAAACATAGGTTGAAAATCTCAATTCTGACCTAGAAAGGAATTCAAGTTCCACAATGTCGATTCATTGCCTATTTAGTGGATGTCTAAAGCCATGTAGGCAAAATTGTATACAAGGTCGTACTTATTGAACTAAAATGTACTGTCCAGAAAACTATTGAACTATACTATCAACAGCAACCATGGAGATTAGTACTCACCGATCCCGACGAGCAAGGAGAAGAGCCACTTGACCATTACATGGTACCAAAGGAAGAGCTTCCCCCTCTCCGCCTGTCGACAAGAAAAAACACACAACAAAAAGAAAGATTTCTATTAACGACAGAACTACGTACGGACACAGAAGGTACGTACGGACACAGAAGGACACGGACACGGACCTGATCCTGCCTGTAGGCGTGGTTCTCTACGACCTCGTAGTCGAGGCTCTCGGTCCCGCCGGAGGCCCTGATCCTCCCGGCAATCTCCTCCTCCGCCGCCGCGGCCTCCTCCCCGCTCGGCAGCCGCGACCAGACCAGCCGCGCGGTCTCGATCCCGTTCTGGAGGTGGCTCGACAGCATCGCAAAAAACCTCTAACCCTAACCCTAATATTCTCCCTCTAGGAATTTTGACTATTAGGACGAAAGGAGTCTATGGTGGGAGGAGAGAGAGAAATCTGCGGTGATGTCGGTTGAAGAAAGAGAGTTGAACCGATGGCAAAAGCGAATGGGGCCGGTTTACTTTCTCCGGTTCAGTACTACCCGGTTTGTGTTTTATAAAAAAATACAAAAAAAAATCATATAGGATAATAATGTATAGGCTTAATTGCTAATTGCTACCCTCAACTATCACACTTTTTCAAATTGATACCCTAAACTTTTTTTTGTAACAACTTGATACCCAGACATTATTTTGGACAAAAATGCCCCTACCCCTAACCCCCCTCCCCCGTGCTCGCTTCGCCCCCCCCCCCCTCTGCTAGCTACGGCCGCAGCTCCCCCCCCCCCCAACCCCCCCTGCTCGCTTCAGGTGGCCCGGTCGGCGGGAGGCCGGTCGGCCGTGTGCGCGAGGGGGCGCGCTGGGTCGGCGCGGCGCTGGCCGGAGGGCGGTCGGGGGATCCGCGGAGGGGCGTGGTCGCTGGACCAGGGGCGCGGGTGGCCGCGTGCGCTGGAGGTGTCACGCCCCGAATCCGTAGAATCGATAGTCGTCCCCCGGGCGTGATGCCGTGCAAGCCTAAGTTGCGCTTGCACAAGGCATAGTCATAATTGTTATCCGAAACACAACAACAGCAGAATGCGCAGAGTAAATTGAACACACATTATAGAGAAGGAAACATAAGCTTTATTGATAATGAAACATCATTTACAGACTCGATACAAAGGCGCCGCGCGGGCTTTTTACAAACTGACTCCATTACAAAATAAACGTCGACGAGATAGCCATTCCATACATTCATCCCTTAACTTTACAACCAAAATTACAAACCACCTGGGATGGTGGGAAGGCGCTCCATCTGTCTTCGATGCTTCAACAGCGGAGTCTTCAAAACAGTTGATCCAAGCTTCAATGCACGGACGAAGCTTCAAAACACGCGAGCGTTGCCTCCCTTTACGTAGCACGCCCTTCCAGATCTATCGCACCTGTATAGAGAGCGAGGATCAGTACAATCAACATGTACTGGCGAGTGGCTAATTACTTTCCAGGCTCTCATTTGGTTCAAAAATTTTGATAAAATCATTCAACTTGCTTTTAGTGGTCTTTCTAACCATCCTGGATATTTTCATAAGAAGCATTAAGTTACACCAAGGTTTCTTCCGGCGGAGCGCGCCGTGCGACATAAAACTTACCATGTTAGCTGATAGCAATTTATATCAAGTGTTTGTTATGGGATTGGCCTAACCAGCCGCCTTGGACGTAGCCTGGTAATACGGGACCCCTGCAACGCAGGTAGCGAGCCCCGATGCAAGTCCCCGTCTTACCGATTGCCTTTCCAGCGTTGCCTAACCAGCGCGGCTACAACCAGTTTCTTCCTAGGCCGAGACGGTCCCGTGGCCCCGGAATTCCGCTCGAAGAAACCACCCCTTGTCGACAAGTTGTCCAAGTTCATAGGGTTAACATGGAGTGTTTTAGGATACCGTTGGGGCTTGTTATGTGATCAATTCATTCACTTGGTTGTTTTGCAGGCATGAATTAATTCTATCTCTTTTCAACACAACGCATTTGTTATTCACTTCTAACATACAAGACTTGTTTTCTGCAAGCGAATCATTAAATCTTAGTAACATTACCCGAGTTCTCATTTGAAATAGAGGGTCGAGACGAAGGGGGTCAGCCACTCACCTTGAGTTTTTGCTTGAGGCGAGGGACTTGTTGGCTGCGCTAGACGTCGCCTACGCGATCACCTAAAATCGCACAAGCAACCGATTAGAACACTGTATTATGCAAGAGTTCTATAGGAAATGCGAGCTCGAAATGTAAACCATGAAAACCATCGAAAACATTCACGAAAACGCATTCGGAAAACCAAAGCCAAAACCAACGCAAGCGGCGTGAAAAGCAGAGCAACGGGAGGTCTCTCCCGACTCAGCCGCAAAGTCAATCCTCGAGACGCAACCCGCTGAATATGGGACTTGGTTCCGAAGAATCCATCCCATAACGTGGAATGGACCTTAATTCAACCGTTCCCGTTCGATCGATTCGATCGATCCCGACCTATCGGTCCCGACCGAGTCGATAGCAACAGTGTTCCTTTCTCGCGCACCCCGTGGACGAATCGACGGGGCACGATGTAGGGACGGGGCACTACACCATAACCAACTAAGAAAAAGTTTCGTCCTCGAAACTTATGAACAGAACCTACCTCTATGAAAACAATGAAGGAAACTTTTTCTTCATCTCAGATTCGAGTTCCCATGTCGACTCTTCTGCCGCATGGTTCCTCCAAAGTACGCGAACGAGAGGGATCGTCCGATTCCGCAGCAGCTTATCCTTGCGTTCTAAGATTTGAACTGGCACTTCGACGTAGGATAAGTCGGACTTTAGCTCCAGCTGGCCAAAATCCACCACGTGGCTAGGGTCGTGCACGTACTTCCGCAGCTGGGAGACGTGGAAGACGTTGTGCACACCTTCGAGCGCCGGCGGTAGGGCAATTTTATAGGCCACTGGGGCGACCCGCTCAAGTATTTCGAACGGCCCAACAAATCTCGGACTCAGCTTCCCCTTCACGCCGAACCGAGTAACTCCTCGCATAGGCGACACCTTCAGGAACACATGGTCGCCCACCTGGAACTCAAGCGGTCTTCGATGGGTGTCGGCGTAGCTCTTTTGCTGACTCTGTGCAATCTTCAGTCTTTCCCGAATGAGCTTGACCTTCTCCACGGTCTGTTCCACCAGTTCTGGGCCGAGTATCTGCCGTTCCCCGACTTCATCCCAGCAAATGGGCGATCTGCACTTCCGGCCGTACAAAGCTTCATACGGCGCCATTTGGATGCTGGACTGGTAGCTATTGTTATATGCAAATTCCGCCAACGGTAAGTGGACGTCCCAGCTTGATTTGAAGTCGATTGCGCAGAGCCGTAGCATGTCTTCGAGAATCTGATTAACGCGCTCCGTTTGGCCGTCGGTCTGTGGATGGTAAGCTGAACTAAACTGCAACTTGGTACCCAGCGCCGACTGAAGGCTACTCCAGAATCGCGACATGAACCGTGAATCCCGATCAGAGACGATGGATACTGGAACTCCGTGCAGCCGTACGATCTCGTCAAGATAAATCTGCGCCAGCCGATCAACGCTCCAAGTAACTTTAATGGCAATGAAGTGCGCTGACTTGGTTAATCGATCGACGATGACCCAGATGGCGTCGCTCCCCCGTGGTGTCTTCGGCAGGCCAACAATAAAGTCCATCGTGACATGATCCCATTTCCACTCTGGGATGGCAAGGTTCTGCATCTCCCCGCCCGGTCGCTGATGCTCAGCTTTCACCTGCTGACAGGCCATGCATTGTGACACGAAGAGCGCCACATCTCTCTTCATCCCGTGCCACCAGAAAGTCGTGCGGAGGTCCTTGTACATCTTGGTACTGCCTGGATGCAAGGTATATTTCGCGTGATGCGCCTCCGACATTATTTCCTTTCGCAGTTCTGAATCATCCGGAACACATAGTCGGCCATTCAATCTCAGCACGCCGGTCTTGTCTTCCGCAAAGTTGGTCGCACTACCTGTTGAAATTCGCTCGCGCACATTCTTCAGGTACGGATCATCCTTCTGAGCGGCCATGATCCTTTCCAGCAAACTCGGCTCTAACTGCAGCTGCGCCAACCGTATATCCCTGAATCGAACCCGGAGATCGATGCCCATTTCTTCGAGATCTTGTAGTAGTCTGCGGTCGATGGATAGTGAGGCAAGGTATTTTCGACTCAGAGCGTCCGCCACCACATTTCCTTTGCCCGGAGTGTAGTCGATCGTCAAGTCATAGTCCTTGATTAGTTCGAGCCAGCGCCGCTGTCGTAAGTTCAGTTCCTTCTGGGTGAAGAGATACTTGAGGCTCTTGTGGTCGGTATAGATTGCGCACGCCACGCCATATAGATAGTGACGCCACAATTTCAACGCAAACACAATCGCCGCTAACTCCAAGTCGTGCGTAGGATAGTTCTTCTCGTGCGGCTTCAACTGTCTGGAAGCGAAGGATATCACCTTGTTCCGCTGCATGAGCACACATCCCAAGCCCTGGCCTGAAGCATCACTGAATATCTGAAAACCCTCTGGCCCATCCGGAAGTACGAGTATGGGTGCCGAAATCAGCCGCTGTTTTAGCTCCTGGAATGAAGCTTCACAGTCATCCGACCACTCATACGCGACTCCCTTTTGAGTGAGGCGAGTCAGTGGCGATGCAATCTTCGCGAAGTCTTTCACGAAGCGTCGATAGTATCCCGCCAAACCAAGAAAGCTTCTAATCTCGCTAGCAGACGCAGGCCTCCTCCAATCAGCAACGGCTTCCACTTTCTTCGGATCGACTGCAATGCCTTCGGACGAAATGATGTGACCAAGGAAGGACACGCTGCTAAGCCAAAATTCGCACTTACTCCGCTTCGCATACAACTGGTTCTCTCGAAGTGTCTGGAGCACGGTCCGCAGATGTTCTGCATGCTGCGCCCTGTCTTTCGAGTAAACGAGAATGTCGTCAATGAAGACTACCACAAATTTATCAAGGAAGGGTCGAAACACCCGATTTATTAGGTCCATAAAAGCGGCAGGGGCGTTCGTCAGACCGAATGGTATCACCAGGAACTCGTAGTGGCCGTACCGAGTGCGAAAGGCTGACTTTTGCACGTCGTCCGACTTGATCTTGAGCTGGTGATAGCCTGAGCGGAGATCAATCTTCGAAAATACCGAGGCGCCTTGCAGTTGATCGAATAGGTCGTCTATGCGGGGCAATGGGTACTTGTTCCGGATGGTGGCCTTGTTAAGCTCTCGGTAGTCGACGCACAGACGCATGGACCCATCCTTCTTCTTCACGAACAATACGGGCGCTCCCCACGGTGAAACACTAGGCCGAATAAACCCTTTATCGAGTAACTCTTGTAGCTGGACCTTGAGTTCCTTCAGCTCGGCGGGAGCCATTCTGTACGGGGCCTTTGAAATCGGTCGAGTATCGGAGAATGTATCGATGCTGAACTCGATCTCTCGGTCGGGGGGCATGCCGGGTAGCTCGTCCGGGAACACATCGGGGAATTCTGCCACAACGTCGGTCTGACCTACGTTTGCACCTTCCTGTCGCATGTCTCGGACGGACGCCAAGTAGCCTTCGCACCCAGAATGCAGCATCCTCCGAGCAGAGATTGCCGAGATCAACATGCAGGTCGACGACGCCTCACCACACGAAAAGCAGAATTCAGGCACCCCTGGTATGCGGAAAGTGACCGTCTTCTTGGCACAATCTATGGTTGCGTTGCACGGCCCGAGCCAATCCATCCCCAGGATGATATCGAAGTCATTCATGTCTAGGACCATAACGTCCAGACCGATCTTTTGACCGCCGATACAGATAATCCCGTCGGTGCAGGCTGAATTAGTGAGTATTGGTGTGCCCGAAGGTGTGCTCACGCTAAGGTCGAGGTCTAATGATACTAACGGAAATTTGTGCTCGGCGGCAAAGTCCGCCGCTATGAAACTATGTGAAGCACCTGAATCAAATAATACGCGAGCAGGCACATTATTAAAACTAAGTATACCTGTCACGACCGTGTCTGAGGCAAGCGCTTCGTCACGAGTCATGGCGTAGACGCGGCCCTGGGCATTGGGGCGACGGTCTTGACCATTTTGCGGTGCAGGTTGATGGGCTCGAGGCGCTGGGACTTGATTCCCTGGACGGTGCTGCTGGGGCGCCATTGGACGATGTTGTTGGGGCGCCGTTGGGTTCGGCCTTTTGATTGGACACTCAGCACGTCGGTGGCCCCTCTTGCCACAGTTCCAGCACCCATCCTCTGGCATTGGGCAGTAGTCAATCGTGTGACCGTGACGATGACATCGGTTGCAATATCGTGTGTCACGCCCTTGATATCCGCCTTGGGGCCCGTTGTTCGGACGCTTGGTCACGTTGTTTCCTCCCGCGTGGCTAGGGCGTTTGTGATTGTAGGTATGCACAGCGCCGGCAGCACCTGGAGGGTATTGGCTTTCAAGGCGGAGGGCGTGGTTGAGAGACTCCCCCATCGTTGGGTATTTTGGAATGGACACATGGGCAGAAATAGATGGCCGTAGGCCCACTTCGAACCGTCGTGCACGACTTGCCATGGAAGGCAGGTATTGTCCAGCAAACTTGGCTAACTTGTTGAACTCAGCTGCATACTGCCGCACCGTCATATTCCCTTGCTTTAGCTGCATGAACTCGTTCTCCTTCTCTTGTCGAATGGCATCGGGAAGGTACTCGATCTCGAACGCCTCTCGGAAGGTGGCCCAAGATATTGCCGCTGTCTCGTCGTCGCGTCTGATTGCTCGCTTCTGCACGGCCCACCAGTCGTGCGCGTTCAATCGGAGTAGAAGTTGAGCGCATGCGACTTTCTTGGACTCATCGACACCCAGGAGCTCGAACCGGTCTTCCAACTCCTCCAGCCAATCGATCGCCAACGAAGGGTCTTCAGTACCGCAGAAGGAAGTACGGAAGCTCTTTGTGAATTTTGACACGTCGAAGCTGGAACTTCTCGGCGCCGCAGGCATAAGCTCGGGTACCTCCGGTTCGATTTCACTTTGTCTGGCCGCAGGCTCGGTCACGGCAGGAGTCGTCGCAGAGTTGTTGTTGTTGGCCACCACAGTCTGTACAATTTGCTGAAGAGTATCAAGCTGCTTCTGCTGCAACTTGAATTGTGCATCGAATCGGGCCTCGAACTGGGTCTGGCGTGCCTCTACCTCCCGTCGATGTGCCTCCGTCTCCCGTCGATGTTGCTCATTCAGGCGTTGATTCTCCAGAGCTTGTTGTTGTTGCGCTTCCAGCATGCGCAACATCCGTCCCATGGCATCGTTTGAGGGTCCGGGCCTCGAGCTACTCGAGCCGCTCGAAGCACTTTCTTCGTTCGCCACATTCACCGTCGCACCTTCTGGGATTTTGAAGGTAAAAATGCATTAGTAACCAAACTTATTACGGACTCCCTTGTATGGAACGACGTATCTCATCGACACGAGACCAACGATTTGAGACTGAAAACTCGACACTAGAGGCCAAGGACGTAAAGCCGTGCTCTGATACCAATATGTCACGCCCCGAATCCGTAGAATCGATAGTCGTCCCCCGGGCGTGATGCCGTGCAAGCCTAAGTTGCGCTTGCACAAGGCATAGTCATAATTGTTATCCGAAACACAACAACAGCAGAATGCGCAGAGTAAATTGAACACACATTATAGAGAAGGAAACATAAGCTTTATTGATAATGAAACATCATTTACAGACTCGATACAAAGGCGCCGCGCGGGCTTTTTACAAACTGACTCCATTACAAAATAAACGTCGACGAGATAGCCATTCCATACATTCATCCCTTAACTTTACAACCAAAATTACAAACCACCTGGGATGGTGGGAAGGCGCTCCATCTGTCTTCGATGCTTCAACAGCGGAGTCTTCAAAACAGTTGATCCAAGCTTCAATGCACGGACGAAGCTTCAAAAC
The DNA here is from genome assembly GCA_029216955.1 of Iris pallida. Taxonomy (NCBI): domain Eukaryota; kingdom Viridiplantae; phylum Streptophyta; class Magnoliopsida; order Asparagales; family Iridaceae; genus Iris; species Iris pallida. The sequence goes on from JANAVB010009994.1 coordinate 8,230,968, forward strand.
ACGCGAGCGTTGCCTCCCTTTACGTAGCACGCCCTTCCAGATCTATCGCACCTGTATAGAGAGCGAGGATCAGTACAATCAACATGTACTGGCGAGTGGCTAATTACTTTCCAGGCTCTCATTTGGTTCAAGAATTTTGATAAAATCATTCAACTTGCTTTTAGTGGTCTTTCTAACCATCCTGGATATTTTCATAAGAAGCATTAAGTTACACCAAGGTTTCTTCCGGCGGAGCGCGCCGTGCGACATAAAACTTACCATGTTAGCTGATAGCAATTTATATCAAGTGTTTGTTATGGGATTGGCCTAACCAGCCGCCTTGGACGTAGCCTGGTAATACGGGACCCCTGCAACGCAGGTAGCGAGCCCCGATGCAAGTCCCCGTCTTACCGATTGCCTTTCCAGCGTTGCCTAACCAGCGCGGCTACAACCAGTTTCTTCCTAGGCCGAGACGGTCCCGTGGCCCCGGAATTCCGCTCGAAGAAACCACCCCTTGTCGACAAGTTGTCCAAGTTCATAGGGTTAACATGGAGTGTTTTAGGATACCGTTGGGGCTTGTTATGTGATCAATTCATTCACTTGGTTATTTTGCAGGCATGAATTAATTCTATCTCTTTTCAACACAACGCATTTGTTATTCACTTCTAACATACAAGACTTGTTTTCTGCAAGCGAATCATTAAATCTTAGTAACATTACCCGAGTTCTCATTTGAAATAGAGGGTCGAGACGAAGGGGGTCAGCCACTCACCTTGAGTTTTTGCTTGAGGCGAGGGACTTGTTGGCTGCGCTAGACGTCGCCTACGCGATCACCTGAAATCGCACAAGCAACCGATTAGAACACTGTATTATGCAAGAGTTCGATAGGAAATGTGAGCTCGAAATGTAAACCATGAAAACCATCGAAAACATTCACGAAAACGCATTCGGAAAACCAAAGCCAAAACCAACGCAAGCGGCGTGAAAAGCAGAGCAACGGGAGGTCTCTCCCGACTCAGCCGCAAAGTCAATCCTCGAGACGCAACCCGCTGAATATGGGACTTGGTTCCGAAGAATCCATCCCATAACGTGGAATGGACCTTAATTCAACCGTTCCCGTTCGATCGATTCGATCGATCCCGACCTATCGGTCCCGACCGAGTCGATAGCAACAGTGTTCCTTTCTCGCGCACCCCGTGGACGAATCGACGGGGCACGATGTAGGGACGGGGCACTACAGGAGGGGCGCGGGAACAGGCTGCGGAGAGGGTCGGCGTTGGTCGGAGCTAGCAGGGGGGGTGGCCGGAGTGGGGGAGGGGGTGGAGGGAGGGAAGGGATAAGGGTATTTTGGGGTTTTTTAAAATGTTAGGTATTAAGTTGAAAAAAAAATAGTTGAGGTATCAATCTGTTACGAAAAAAAGTTTAGGGTATCAACTTGAAAAAGTGTGATAGTTGAGGGTAGCAATTAGCAATTAAGCCTAATGTATATATAATTATAAGCTTTTTCTAAAGGCACTACTATTTTTACTTGGAGCTATCCCAAAAATGTTCCAAAAAATTACAAGTTTGTCATTCATTTTTTTTACTTGGGGCTAGCCCAAATTTTTTCAACAAGTAGGAGTGCAACTAAGTTGGCAGTCCTACATTACGTTAGGACTGCCAACAAGTTGGCAGTCCTATTTTTGTTCTAGAGGCCGATTGGTGAAACTGCGAGCGCCTCTCCCTCCTCCCGCCGGAGCAACGTCCGGAAGGACATCATCCACGGCTTCCCGCAGCGGACCATCTCCCGACGTGGAGGTCCAAGATCGCGTTCGCGACCTGGCGCGTGTCGTTGACGTTCTTGAGGCTGGACCAGCAGCCGAACTGGTAGAGGAGCGCGACGCTGGCTCACGTGCGGGCATCGCCCAGCGCGATCGGGCCCTCGAAGACGCCCGATGGGGGGCACCGAGGAGGGCCGCGACATAGGAGAGCCCCTCGAGGCAGTTCCTGACGGTGCGGTTGGGGTTGTCGGGGGAGGCAGCGTCGTCGAGGATGGACTGGACGAGCAATGGCGGTGGAGGGGGAGGAGGCGGAGGAGGGGGTCGACGGGAGCCGACTGGGAGGCGGCGGAGAGGGATGAGGCAGAGCTAGGGTTTTAGGGTTTTAGAGAATTTGGAAGAGAGAGAAAGGAAATGAGGAAATGAAATGGGAGAGAGTAGGGATGGCAATATCCACTACCAAAATAAGTCATATTACCGACGTAATTAGCGACGTTTTAAGAAAACGTCGCAGGAAAAAAATAATTTAGCGACATTTTTTTATAGCGTCGCAAGACGTCATTATTAGCGACTGACAGCGACGTATTTAAACTACGTTTGCGTTTTAAAGAGCTCACGTCGCGTATAAGTCGGTAAACGTCGCTAATATTAGTGATATTAGCGACGTTTACCGACGTATTTATTACTTCATAGCTAATATCACTGATATTAGCGACATTTACCGACGTTCTAATATGACGTCGCTAAATTGAAAATATAGGTCAGGTTCGAGTTTTCATTCCCCCCATTATTTTTGCCCCCAAATTTCTTTCATCCTTCCCCCCCCCCGACCCCGATCCGACGACCCCACCCCCCTCGGCCCCCGACCGACCGCCCTCGGCGACCCCCACCGACCTCGGCGACCCCCACCCACTTGGCGACCCCTCTCCTCTCCCCAACCCAAACCATTCCCTCTCCTCTCCCCAACCCTCCCCCTCCCCCCATCAGCTCCCCGACCCCCTCCTTCGGTGACCGTCGCTCCCCGACCCCCTCCTCCGGAGAACGTCGACCCCCTCCTCCCCCTCGCCATCGCCGCGCCCGATCCCTCGTTCGAGCGTCCCTCCCGTTCGCCAGAGCCAGCTCCAGCCACCTCCACCGCTGCTCCCCCTCGTCGTCGCCGCTCCCCCTCACCGTTGCCCCTCCCCTCCTGCCACGGTTGATCAGGTAAACCCTAACCCTAACCGTGTTTTTAATGTTTTAATTAATAATCAAGTCATGTTCAGACCGCTCTAGACCCTCTAGCCATTGGCAATGCCAAGGACCCAAACTAGCACCCGTGGAATAGACTGGACAAACCAAAAGTCCCATTCCTACAATTTCTTGTGGCAACAACATGCCGACGATATGTCGTTCAGACAACATTTTGCCCAGTCACCAAGCAGAGTGACTTGGTTAGTTATGAGATTGTATTTTAGGACACCTTATTATTGCTCATATTTGTCATATCTTTGTTACTTGTTTGGATTGAGATATAGCATGCTCTAGGACAAGAATATCGGATTATAGAGTTACCCCATTATCTTTATAGCATGAACGTATTGCGAGATGGTGATGCAGTCCATAGTGCGTAGCTAGTCATATCATACCCAGCTCTCTAGTATTCTTGTTCAAGGACAACAATTGTTAGGAGGCTCGAAGCGGACAACAACTGTAGAGATGATGAGTTGAAGAGATGACGACCATGGAGCACTTTCCACCGTCGGCAGACTAGAGGCGGTCGTCATCAATGGGCTTAAGGCAGTTGGCCAATGAATTGACTCGGTTGGACTATACATAATATATAGACTAATATCCTAAAACTTGACTTATACAACTCAGCCTTTGAGTGATATGCCGCCGCGATCGCTGTACCGATGAAGGAGGGGGTCACTGAGGGGGGAGGGGGTCGCCGAGGGGGAGGAGCTCGTCGAGGGGGAAGGAGGCGGGAGAACAAAAATTTTGGGTGAAAAAATGAAATCGATCGAGCAGCCAACCCTATATGAAATATTGTAGCGACGTCCTTATGTAGACACGGGTGATATACCGCCGCGATAATCTCTGACCACCGCACGCACAAACACGCAAAACAAAGTTAGCAATGCGAAAAGAAGATGACCGATAATCTCTGACCATTTAACGTAAAATGTCATGTGTACATATACTGCGGAAAGTGTAGACCGCATGAACTGACAAACAAAAATTTGGGGATCAAAGTTGTAACAAGTAAAGTTGTTTTTTGGATATGTTCTATTCTTGTTAAGCTCTTTGTGCACAAAGAAACATATAACGAATGCAGAACATCTCTCGAGTTTACGACTCTTGTATGCTCTATAATTGAGTTACGAACTCGATTTTTGTTCTGTATTCTCTATTTATAGCTTGCTTTGTGAACAAAGAGCTTGCAAGAGTTCTTTTTTCAAAGCACAACTTAACTTGTTCCAGCTTTGAGACCCTGATTTTCGTGCGTCATCAGTTCATGTCGGTCTTCACTTTCCCCAGTAACTTCCTCCAATTAACTCTATCCCTCGGTTGAGCTACTATTTCAAAGCTTTGACACTTGTATATCATTCACTACCTTGATGTATCTATCTTACAGAATTATGGAGCTGAATTACTATCTGCGGAATCGTTCGTGGATGTACAACTGTCATCCTGATGACATGTGCAGTGTGCGGGATGAATTCATAGAGGGTGTACACCAGTTCCTGCAGTTTGCCAAGGCGTTCCCTCAGTACATGAACGGTACCAAAATTAAGTATCCGTGTGTGAGATGTCGCAACTTGAAATATCATCCATAAGTGGATGTCACGTATCATTTATACTTGAAGGGTTTTACGCCGAATTACTATCAATGGAGCGAGCACGGAGAACTTGTGTCTTTAGCATCGGAGTACGAGCCTTATGTGGATGTCCACAACAACGCTCCTTACGACGATGGGTTGGTGAACATGGTTTTTGACGCGGCCGAGCCTAGTTTTGATACGGATGATCATGATGCACCTGAGGAGGTACCGAACCCCGATGCTGCACAGTTCATGGAGTTGCTGGAGAATACAAGGACTCCATTATATCCTGGTTGTGAGGATCATTCACCGTTGGAGGTGGTTACAAGATTGTTGAGCATCAAGTCCGATTTTAACATGTTGCATCAAGTCCGATTGTACTAATCGGCGGTTGTTTCATTGTTTTCCAGCACATATAATGATGAGTTGAGGCTGGTTAGACCCTACCTAACAGACGAAGCATTAGAACAAGAAATGAGACATCATTTTCCTTCTTGGTTGAGCGAATATTAAGTAGCTCGGTAATTACTGGCCTCTTCTAATGCAACTGCGCAATAAATAACTTATTATCTCTTCTTTGATATTCAGGTCGATCGTCTAATTTTATCCGAGATTGAATTAATTAGAACTCTTGCCAAGGGACCAATTACTTTTGTTAAAATATGGCCAAGTTACTGTGTCAATGGCTTTCGGTTCAAGTCGACAAATGCTCCGATCAGAGACAACTTCCTGGATCTTGATTCCACGAAAAATAGTTGTTTGTGTATCAAGTCTTCAAACTACAAAGACGTCGATCCAAGAAATGATTTCTTTGGCATCTTACGAGAGATTGTGGAGTTGTCATATAATAATGGCAGAGAACCTGCAAAAATCGTGTTGTTCAAGTGTGAATGGTTCGATCCGATTGAAAATCAAGGTTAGAAAATTGACAGGCATGGTCTTTTGGATATAAACTACAAGCGTAGATATCAAGGCTACGAACCGTTTGTCCTAGCAACTCAGGCTCAGCTTGTGTACTTCACAGCTTATCCGAGACGGAGAGCAACGAAGTCTGACTGGTGGGCAGTATGCAAGACTAAAGCTAGAGATACTTTTGATGTTGACAAAAAAGCTTACCAGGAGGACGAGCTACCTCTTGTAACCAATATTGTCGATGTGGACTCCACGGAAGTTACGTATTACACGACACATAATGTAGAAGATGTAGAATTATCCGAAGAGGAAGACGAAGGCGAATATAAAACTGAAGATGAGGATGAAGAGGAAGATGAGGTCGAGGAAGACGAACAAGATGATTATTCTGAAGATGATTGAGAGAGATATACTTATCTGAACTTAGATGTTTCTTCTAGAATATATTATCTGGACTTAGATGTTTATTGTATAATGTATCATCATATGTTGTCTTGGTTATTATCTTGTCTTTGTTGTACTTTCATATTTTTAGTCTCTATTATTTATTGTACTTTCATATTTCTAGTCTCTATTATTTGTTGTATTATCATATGATGTTATCAGGTATGGCAGATCGTCGCGGATCGTTCCGAAAAGGGGGACAACGAGGTCATGATCCTCCGGTACTTCCTACAGGTACTGCTAGAGGACGGGGTTTTCCTTCGATACCTCCTACTGGTACCGGCTCTGGATCCTCGTCGCCGATTACTCCTCCATATCGGACAGTAGCTGGGCCTGCTGGGACGACATCACGTGGCATATCGCCTGGGATGAGTAGTTCCAGGCCTGTTGAGAGTGCTCGCCCGTCTAGCGTTCCTGCTGCTGATACAACGATGGAGACGGATGAGCAGATGGCGGAGGCTGCGCCGACGGCCGACCAGCATCATGCAGATGATGCGTGCGCACCTCCGGAGGAGAGGAGGACGGAGATCTGGGCCAACGGTACAAAGTAGGTATTTTGGTTTATAATTTTTTTCTTTCTGTTTTTATCATAAATTAAATTTTTTCATGAATATAATATGTCTGTATATATCGTCCCCCAGAGGTACAGAGATGCCTAGGCCACATGCTGAGGCATAATTATGGTGGTCTCTGGATTAACTACTCTGATGCTCCAGACGAAAGGAAGAACTACTGGTTTACGCGCTTCAAGGTTAAAATATATTTGCTTTTAATATGAATCATATAATTTATTCATATTATATATAACTGATAAATATTTGATTTGCGCTCTTCTAGGATATGTTTTTCTATCTACCGCACCGGGCCGAGCTTATCGAGGAGATGTTTTCTGCCGTCGCTGCCAAGCTGATCAACGACGCTATTAATGATCAGAAGGATCGTGATCGTGGCGGAAAGCCGATCCAAGGTTGGATCACCCCTGATCAGTGGAATGAGATGAAGGCTCGATTCGACGAGCCAAGGTACAAGGAGAAGTCGGAGAAGGCCAAGGCGGCTAGGCAACATGCCTCGAAGTGGTACGGTGGGTCGATTCCGATGACAGAACATTTTCGTCGTCTGGTATATCTTTCTCTTTTAGAAATATTATTTTAATACAAATCCGATAAATTATTAATAAGATAATATATTTAATTACAGGTAAGGAAGGTCGGTAACGCCGACATGGTGACCGTCTTCCTGGCCACCCATCGGAAGGGCGAAGACCTTATTGACGAGAGGGCCGAGCAGACCTATGTAAGTATTACAATACATTATCTTAATTTAATACTTTGTGTCAATTTTAATATAACTTAGTAAATATGATGCAAATAAATATTCATGTAGTTAGTAATAATAAGTACATTAATTAGAAATTAGAAATTATAGAGTACTATCTATACTTTCTAGGCCGAGTATCAGAGGCTGCAGGAACGGTCGGCTGCTAGTGCACCTAATGCATGAGAGGCCGGTACTTCCTCGCAGCCCACTCAAGCTCCGTCGGCGGACGAGCTGTGGATGACCGCCGCTGGTGGACTCCGTAGGGGTACGTACTACGGTACGAGATCCTATGGCGCTCTAGTTGTGACCCAGTCCTCTAGGGCATCTCCTGCTAGTGTGCATGGTCCACAGCCGTCCCAGGAGTCTGCCCGAGTCCACCAGATGATGGAGTCTCTCCGTGACGACCTGCTACGACGGATCGAGGAGCAGTCTCAGCACCCTACGGACGATCCTGCGCTGCTAGCACGATTGGATGCGCTCGACCGCGGCATTATGGAGCTCATGGAAACGACTGAGAGGACAGAGCGCAGTATTGGAGGGTTAGAGCGCATGGTGACGGAGCTGCAGACAGCACAGGTGACCATGACCGATAGGCTGAGATTGGTGACGGATTCGATGGTCCAAAGCAGTGATAAACTGTTATCTACCATGGATTCATACAACTAGCGACTTACAGCGTTGGAGCGTACTGGTCCTCCGGGTGCGCCTTCATCGTCGTCGACTCCGCCGCCTCCACCGCCTTCTTCATCGACACCGACTCCACCGACGTTACTGCCTACTCTATCGGTATCGATTTTACTTGAGGAGTATGAGTTGTTCTTATCCCTTCGTCGCGGCGGTGCCCCTCCTGTACCAGATCCCTAGTAGTCCTAGTTAGGACTGTTTGTTTGTGTTTGTTTCATCCTTTGTTGTGACTTGGATATTTGTTGGTTGTGTAGACTTGGATGTTTGGATCCTATTCTATTTGTTGGTTGTGTGTAGACTTTGGTTATTTGGTTGTAGAGTTTGTTATTTGGTGTAGACTTGGTTATTTGGATATTCTGTATTTTATTTTTAAACTGCAGCATCGAGGAGAAAAGGACATTCTGTAGGGAGAAAAGGTTGTGTGTAGACTTTGATTATTTGGACATGGTTGTGTGTAGACTTGGTTATTTGGACATGGTTGTGTGTAGACTTTGTTATTTGTTTTGACTTGGATATCTGTTATACTTTATGGTTATCTTTTTAAACTGCAGGAAGAAAAGGATATTCTGTATTTTATTTTTTTTATTTTTTTTGCAGATTTACCGACGTTTACCGACGCAAACGTACGTCGGTAAACGTCGGTAAATCTGCAAAATTTTCCAGGGTACCGACGTTTACCGACGTCCTTATACGTCGGAGACCGTCGGTAAACATCGGTGAACGTCGGTAATAATTCCAGGATTTTACCGACGTATAGCGACTTTCAACACGTCGTTAATCCACCGACGAAACGACGGTAGACGTCGGTAATAATTCCAGGATTTTACCGACGTGTAGCGACTTTCAACACGTCACTAATCCACCGACGAAACGACGGTAGACGTCGGTAATATCCCAGGATATACCGACGTAATAATACATCGGTGAACGTCGGTATTTGCGACGTTCGGCGACGTTTTAAAGATCAGCGACTTACGTTTCCGCGACAAGTCCAAAACGTCGATAATTGCGTTGGTAAATATTGTTAGCGACGTAATTTGTCGTTTTAGCGACGTCTTTGGGCGTCGCTAAAATGACTTATTTTGGTAGTGATCCTCCCGAACCCGATGGGGACCTGATTTTTTTATCCGATGGGGACGGGTTTGGGAATTTTAAAATGGGGATGGGGATTAAAAAAATTCTCCGATCGGGTTCGGAGACGAGTATGGGTATATTACTCCCCGTCCCAATAAATCCTCGACCCCGGTTACTTATACCTATATCCATATGTGCAAGCCATTGGAAATGGTATGCTCTCTTGATATATCTAGTAGTATATATATTTACTTTATGAAAACCATTATTAACATGTCTTGTTATTTTTTTTGAATGAAAATATTTTTTTAAGCATATAATGTACATAAAAAATTGTTAACCGAACGAGAGATGGAGACGAGAAAATTCGGCCCCGAAAGTGCTAACGGGACGGAGATGGGGACGGAGAATGCATTGTTTAACGGGGATGGAGTAAAAAATTGAACCCGACGGAGAACAGGGACGGGGATGGGGGATATGGTCCCCGACCCCTACCCGCCCCGTTGCCATCCCTAGGAGAGAGTGTTTGGGGGGTGTAATGCCCCACTCCGTACGGTGCATTATGATGTGTCGTTGACTCAAAGAGTCGCGTTGACCCGATTAGGTATCGATACGAATCGATACAAGAGTTACCTTGTCCCGAGAATGCGTCGAGTCAAATTGATGCAAAGAGTTACGTTGACCCGAGGAACGCATCGAGTAAGATCGATGCAAGTGTTAAGTTGGCCCGATAGAAAGCATTGAGTCGGTTTGAAGATTCTAAGAAATTGAATCGACGCAAGGCATTAGTCCGATTCGGACAAGTATTGATTTTAGTTGGTTTCGTGTGCAGGCTATACATTTACACTAAAATATAAGAGGTCGATATTTTGCCTTATTTGCAATGGTGTCCGTAAAACCAAACCGTCGTCTTGATATGGACTGAAGCATAGGCTCGGTAGGCCAAATCGTTTGGATAATTCAACGTAGCACAAAGTTTTCGAATGACTAAGTCAGAAGAGTTGGTCGTACAACAAGGATATGAAATTAGCCGCATCGGCTCGACAAAACGACAAGGCATATCGACTTAAGGTGGGAGGACTTTGACTTCTCTTTCCTACTCCTTCATGTCTAAGTAAAATATATCGTTGTATGCTAAGTTAACCTATCGAGACCACGTTCGTGGCTCGATGAGAGATGAACATAGTACATGTCGAACACTAGATAAAATAATTAAAATAAAATATACATCAAATGTGTGAGTCGCTTTGGAAAATTTGATATCGCAAAGGCGAGCGCCTCGATGCGCAAGCCATAAGAACATGGGATAACTGTATCGACGAGTGCCTCAACGCACAAGTCATTCGTGCCCTCGTGCACGAGTTAGTATGCTAGAACATTGAAAGACTATATCGGCGCGAGTGCCTTAGTGCACGAGCTATAGAACATTGAATACCCTATCGACGCGTGCCTCAATTTGCATGAGTCGGAGGGAAGGAACATTAGTCTAACGCATTGAATACTAAGACATAGAACATGGAAATACTGAATCGAGGCGTGCATCGAATGCACGAAGCAAGGAATAGAGAATAATTATATCTGTAAGCCCCTGAATTTAGTTTATATTTAAATTAGGGTTTTTAAAACTACAAATGATTATTTTAGCCTTAAAATAATTTATTATAATTATTAGAAAATTTTTAGAAATTTTTAAATAATTTTTAAATGGTTTTTAAAACTTAAACTATTATTTTGCAATTATTTAAATTATTTTTGTAGCAGTTTGTAATAAAATCAAATATTTTAAAACAAATTGCAATTTTTGGTTTGTCTGTGCAAATTAATTTTTGTGCAGAACACTACGGGATATGTTTTACAAATTAGGGTTTTGTATTTTGCTAAGGCGGTGGTCTGTTTTGCCAAATGAGAATCTATGAGGATTTTTCTGCAAAACTGGCCCTCGTCGTCGGCAGGGCATTGGCCGAACGACGACCGGCCACCGACCTAAATGAAACCCTAATTCCTATTTTTTACACGAAAATCCCAAATTGGCCCTAATTTCTGGCCTCTAAAACTCTCCCAGTCGAAACCCTAACCCTATATATTTACTACCCCGACCACCCTAGCCACCGCCCTAGGCTCATCTTCCCCGACGAGCTTGCCTAAACCCTAGATCTAGGTTTTCCGTCGATCTAGCCGTCATCGTCACCTCCGACCACCACCAATCGGTTCAACACGACGAGACGAACCCCGATCCATTTTTTTCCGACTACCACGACGCCTCCTCCGCCGTACAGCAGCCCAGACAGCCTCCATTCGCCGGACAAATATATGTCATTCCATTTGTGTTTTGTGTCGTATCTCGTATACACGTGTGTGAGGTCGCCAAGTGTCAAAGAGTCTAGTGGTGCGCGTGGACACGTAAGATTCGTGTCGTGCGTGTCGTTCTGGCTTCGGATATGAGACACGATGTCAGATTCGACCGCTCGTATCCCTAACTGTCCGACACGAGTATTAAATTGGGTTAACGGGTTTAAATTAGTTTATTGGGTTTAAACCCATTTGTTAATGGGTTTGGGTTCGGGTTTACTGTTCAAATGGGTCGGGTTTGGCCCATTAGCCTATTGGGTTGGGTATATATATATAAACAGTATATATAAAATATATATAACATATATATATATATATATATATATATATATATATATATATATATATATATATATATATATATATATATATATATATATATATATATATATATATATATATTTTTATATATTTATATATATATACGTATATGTATATAATATATTATTCTGTTATATATATTTTATATATACTATTTATATATATATATATATATATATATATATATATATATATATATATATATATTATATATATATATATATATATATATATATATATATATATATATATATATATATATATATATATATATATATATATATATATATATATATGTATATATATATATTTTTAACAAAGGAACTTTTATTGAAAAAAAAAGGGATAGCTCCGAAGGAGCAATACAAGCGGGTGCTGGACCGGAAAACACAAAACGGGTCCAGAAATACATGATAAAAAATGGAAGAGGTTCGGAATCTAGAAACCTAAATACCAACAGTCGGAACTGTAAAACCAACAGTCGAAAAGTGGAAATGAGGGGGAGTGGGGCATGGATGGGGGTGTGGGCACTCTGCCCTGGTATGAATTTTTTTTCTTTGAAAAAGCGAATTTGAAACGAAAATTCAAATTCAAAAGGTGCTGGCCCCCTCACGCGTGACCCGAGGGCGGGCTAACGCGCTACCCGAGGGCGGAAGGCCCACGTGGGAGTCACACGGCCCGAGGCCAGTACGGACTGCCCGAGGTCGCGGGCCCCGAGGGCTGGCCATTCACCTTCCCAGCCCGAGGCGGGGAGGCGAACCGCCCGGAGCCAGGGGGCTCCGGCGAGGCGACCGGGAGGGGATGCAGGGGGTCGCGCGGCGTGAGACCGGCCGGAAGCACCATCGGCGGGGAGCGAGCGCCCGGAGAAAGGAGGGGCGCACGGAGGAGGGGCTCGACCTCCGGGGGGAGGGAGCGGGGGACGATGAGGCGTGGCCTACGGCCGACGGAGCGAACGCCGGAGAGTGGAGAGGGGAGGAGGAGAAGCTGCGCTCGGGAAATGGTGACGCCTGGGTGCCGGAGGCGACCGGTCCAGAATGGGCGGTGGACGGCGGAGCACCGGCGACGCGGCCAGACGCGTCAAAAAGTGAGGGGGAGTAGGAAGGAGGAAGGGCTAGGGGGCCTGTTGAGGCGGCGAGACGGCCGGAGGAGAAAGGCGCAGCCTCCCGCGGGGACGGAGGACCGACGACGGGGCGAGATCGGAGCGCCTGAGGCTGCCGAGGATCGCCGGGAAGTGAGGGAGAGGAGGAAGGAGGAAGGGCTAGGGGGGGCCTGTATATATATATATATATATATATATATATATATATATATATATATATATATATATATATATATATATATATATATATATATATATATGATTTTGTGCTATATTTAAATGTATGTAAATTTACATGTTATTTTATTATCAGTAAATATTATGGCTGAGTATATTTTACTGCATTAAAATATTATTAAAATATTTTAATATACATATGTCTATATATTTAAAATTCGTATTTTTATATTATGTTGATTATGGCCATTTGAGTCCAGACCTAGCATGACTTTTGTGGACTTAAATGAGTCTAAGTATATTCAAGGTCTGTACGAGTCATATAGGACTTGATTCATGACCTTGGGTCCCGTATCTGGACTTCGGTTCAATTTGGTATACGTGGATAAATATATTAAATAATAAATTATTTATTTTTAAAATTGTGTCTTGCTGTTTTTGAATTTTTAGACAGTATATAAATACTGTAAAAATCTGGAAAAAATTGTATTTAAATACTATGTTAATTTAGATAATTTAATATAATTTTTCCAGGATTTAGTTTGTATATTTGCCATTTTATAAAAATAGGAAAACATAACTCATATTAAAAGTACTTATGTTTACTGATTTTTAATAAATAGCTATAATAGTTTATAAATTTCAAAAAAATTAGTACAATTTTATATTATTAACAAGGATCATTTTGGTAATTTATTTTATATATGTTTGAGCTTTTTACCTATCTTAATAATTGTTGGAACACAGTGTGTAGTCTGATTTATTAATTTAATAATTACGTCTCATGTAGTTATGTGTGATTTTGAGATATTTTAGTGTTGGGACCTTACCCTACCTTAGAATAGAGACCCTAAAAAGTTGGTTTAGGTATTGTGTCACCCCACCTTGGTCTTCTATGCTAAAGTCATCACTTGGCTAGGTGTCCAGTCAGAAAGTTGTGTCACACCACTAGTGTCCTAGTATTTAGCTTAGTATAAAAACTAAGTTTGTATATCATTTTTGATAGTGACGGGACATCGGACATCTATAGATTCATATACATACCCTTGCTTTGCACAAGGCAAGTACCCCTACAAACTTTATTTACTGCATGTGATAATAGACTGTGAATAAATCATATTAAAATACTATTTCTTGAGCTGCAAGTCATATCTTCACATGCTTTATACTGTTCTCAGTACCTACCATGCTTTATACTGCTCTCAGTATCACTCACATGTTATAATTTGGGTTACGGAGAAACTGATAGCTGAGTACGTGATCATGCCCCCTTCTTCCATACGTATGTACCGAGCAAGGTTGACATTTTATATGTATACCTTGTCGTAAGAGTACCAGCTGTATTTGTGCGTATGTATATCTATCGCTTGCTTACTTGTACGGAAGTACATTTTATATACTCGTGCCACAGTACATTTTATACCTATTGATGATCACATACATGCTCCAGTTTTAAACATTACATGTACATCTGTCGCCATGACATATGTATCCATGACATGATAGATTATGATATGCCATGATTACTGTTTATTATACATTTGTTCATGCTTCGTACATTTAGTTTGTAGAATCAGTACTTGCTCCCTTCCTGACAGGATAACGTTGTAGGTATACTTACTGAGGAGGAGTTGCTATGTGAATCCTATTATGGGGTCACCATCGAGGATCAGGCTTTATCCTATGAGGATGTACCTGCGAAAAAACTTGTCTAGTTTATTATTTTAGTCGTTCTGGACTTAGAGAGCAGGACTGTCTAAACTGTTTTGTTACTGGACCTGTATCCAGTTTTACATTTTGGCTATGTATTTGAAACATATTCGTATACTAGATGATTTTGTGTTTGTGATGATTTACTTCAATATGACAAATGGAACTGTTAGCACACTTTGATCTTGTATTATTTATTTTTAAGAACAGCTTACTACGCTTTAATTCGAGCGTAGGCTGGACATGGTTCGGCCTGGCTCAACAATTTGGGTAGCGGGTCGTGACATATTTTTAGTGGTGGCTCATGCAGGCCGAGACTTAAGTTGTTTGGTTAAGTTATTGTATCAAGCATGCCTACAATTAGGAACTTAAGATAACTAGATAACACTAGGAATAATATTTATAATGCCTATAGTTCGTATTACGTATTTTGGAATACGTGTACGTATTTTATCTTGTATTGCATGTCGCATTGCTTGGTTTATTGGGTATTTCATTTTTTGGTTCATCTTGGTTTGGGTTGGCTTGGTTCGGTTTAGGGTTGCTTTTGGTTCAATATAGACCAAGGGGAGAACCCCTACCTACCACCAACATCCCCCTTTATTAGCCCCTCTCCTTTCTCTCTCCTCATTACTCTTCTTCTTCCCCACCATTAACTTCTCACCAACCTGTGAGAGAGAAAGAGAGATCTAGGCAAGTGCAGCTTGCTTCATGGAGGAACTCAAGATTTATTGTTCCATTTTCTTCCTTGTAACATTCTAAGACTCTTTAGTGCTTGGCATTTTTAATTTCCATGGCTAAATTTGTGTAGATCTAAGCTTATAATATTTTCGGATTTCTTAGGATTTGATCTATTTAATCTTGTTATTTTTAAGTTTTGATGGTTCCATATTGTAGAGAATTTTATTCTGTCCCAATTTGACCAATGGAAGTTCAGATTTGGACTCTAGATGAAGGTTTTATGGAGCTTGGAAGCATGGCTTCATGGTGCTCTTTTTCTCAGAAATTTGGAGAAGAAGAACAGTTCCAGCCACACATAGTTTCCTGCCGCATGAACTTAGCCGCATAGTCTTATGTGGCAAGTTCCATTTCTAGCCGCATGCACCAACTCAACCGCAAAAAGGCAGCATGGCATTTCAGCCGCATGACTAGGACGAACTCCAGCCGCATAAGCTGTCCCTCATTTGAGCCGCATGGAACTACTTGGACCCGGCCGCATGACCCAGACCGAATTGAGTCGCATGTGACCCATCTACTTCTGGCCGCATGGGACTCCGTCCGACCTTGTCGCTAGAGTGCCCTCCGCCAGCCGCATATGCCCCCTCCCCGCGTGCCGCATGAGAACCCCTGACCCGGCCGCATAAGGCCTTGCCTTCCGGGAGCCGCATGAGAACCCCCTGACCCGGCCGCATGGGCTTCTACCCGAGTCGCATGAGAACCCTTGACCCGACCGCATAAGGCCTTGCCTCCCGCGAGCCGCGTGAGAACCCCCTGACCCGGCCGTATGGGCTTTTGAGTCCGAGCCGCATGGCCCTGATTAATCCCAGCCGCATATGCTCACCTCTTCCTGAGCCGCATGGCCCTGTTTCTTCCTGACCAGCATATGCCCGAGTCGCATGGCTTTTCTCTGGCCTGTATTTTATTATTTAATTATTATTATTAACTCATGCCTTGTAACTCTCTGTGTAACTTGGGTCTTGTGATGGAATGCTTGTACTATGTTATCCTGCACTTGTAACCTGAATACGACTGTGACCCGTAGTGGTGCACTCTGGACAAGTAACATGACATGATAGTGGCCCGTCGTGGTGCACTCCTGATAGTGAACTTGATATGATTAACCTTACATGATATTTCTCGAAATGTTGTTGCGACGGCTAGCTTGACATGACAAAAATGAATGACCTGGACACCATGGACGATTGTGCTTGTACAAATGAACCCGTCTTGTCTTGCATCATGTCTAGGACAGGGACCCCTGAGTACCACGGTCAGGGGTACCTACTAAAAAGGACTAAGGCTAATAACTAGAATAACACAGTAGTCATGAAGAGATTTCCCGGCTACAGGCAATCCAGTTATCTGGACGCCCCACTTGGGATCTGTAGCCTGCCGTCGAGTAGGGCACATTTCCAGCACACAGTCATGTGTTTCACCCTCTAAATCACTTAAGGGTACATGCGTTTCCTGGACGATGTACCCACCTGAATTTAACCCTTAATATTCGACCTGGGTAACATGGATGGTCTGCAGGGCTTGTGGCCGTAGAATAATGTCGCTGCATCTTGCTAGTAACTAGGCCTGTGATAACCCTAGTTAGTTAAAGTATCAAGCCGTACTGATTACTTGGCTGTGATTGATTGGATGAGGTATAACCAGTCTAGCCTTGTCTTAATCATGTACAAGATTGTTACGTAACCTGATTTCTTGCCGATAAATGGTGGGAGAAATCAAGTTCTGTTCAGACGAAGGGTTGCAACCCCGGTCCTTGTTTGGTTTACGGGTTGTAACCTGGTTATCTGAATAGTCCCATGGTTATCTCATCGTATATCACCTGTCATGCTTTTCCTTAATTACTGTCTTTTATTTTGTAATTATATTATTGTACTAATTGCTGGTTTTAGTTCCTAAGTGAAGCTCCTTTGTGGCACTTGCTCTTTCTGGGGTCTGACCCAGCTGGTTTTGTATGGCCAGATTTCGGAGCAACTCCAGAGGATCTACCGACTTTCCAGCCCGATGGTGACCACCAGACGTAACCAGGACAACGAGTGGGTTTATTTTTGATCTCCCACTTTATTGTAAAAATATTCTTTTGAGACGTTTAGCCGACGAGCACCTGTTTAGCTCGATTGCATTTACTTACTGTCTGCCTACGGGCTGTAACATGATTGGCAAATCCTAGGGTTGATCATGTATTGACTAAAACTTCTGCTAGTCTTCATATTTTGTAACGACTAGCTTCATGATCAGCTGAATATGTAATGTTTGGGACGCCTTACTATTATATATTTGGTGATCTTACATCTTGTAACATTTAATTGCTTGCTTGTGATTGAGATACTAGGCTTGTTCATGACCATAAGAGACAGATGGCTTGTAGTTAAATCCTCATATATCTAGACAGCCATGACCGTATAGTGGGGTGGATTCTATTCCATTATACGTAGCTGGCTATATATGTCCCCGCTCTCCAGTGTTCTGGTTCTGGGGCGTGACATGGTTTAAGTGGTGGCCCATACAGGCCTTGAAAATCAAGATATGTGAGGGTTTACCAAATAGATGTCTCAATCATTACTCGCCCTTGATCTCTGCTCGTATTTTTCTGAATCCCTGAAATTCTTGTCCTGATCGCATGCTTGTATCGTTGATCTGTCCTGGTCATTCCTTATTGTTCCCTATGTCGTCTTCTTCAGCGGCATTGTACATGGCCCTGCCGATCAGCAAGGCGGAGCACCCTCCGTGGACCGACAGCAACCTGGAGATCAAGCTCAGCATTCCGAAGTAGCCTCCAGAGTCGTGCCTACTGGGGGTCCAGAGCCACCAGTTCAGCCCGTCCAGCCTGCAGAGCCTGATGATGGCACTTTGGTGGGTCTCATCAGGACCTTGTTAGCTTCTCAGGACCGTCGAGGAGATGCCTTGCACCAGGCAGTGACAGATGCTTTGACCAGAGGAGGTCATCAAGGGAATAGTGCGGCCAACAGTTTCAAGCGCTTGAACCCTCCCTTCTTCGATGGTAGCGAAGATGCGATCGTCACAGATGCTTGGCTTCAGGACACAGAGGTGATTCTAGAAGCATCCAGGACTTGAGAAGATGAGAAGGTGGTCGTAGTGCGCCTGCAGTTATTGGATCTTGCCTACAGCTGGTGGGCGGCGCAGGCCGTTGGATTAATGGCCCCTATTGCTTGGGTAGTATTCAGAGAGAGATTCTAAGTATTTTGATATTGTAGCTCGGTATGATCTACAGACGAGGTTCACCAATCTGAAGCAGATGGACAGGACGGTCGACGGATATGCGGCCGAGTTTTCTAGACTCAGTCGGTTTGCTCCCACTTTGGTGGCGACCGAGTTTGATAGAGCCCAGCGATTCCAGCAGGGGCTTCACTTGGAGATTCTCTTGGCAGTCGAGCAGTTTGAGCATCAGACTTTTGATGCAGTCTTGAGAGTAGCCAGGAGGCATGAGTATACCTCCCAGAGGATCGTGGACAGGACTGGAGGTCGGAAGCGATCTCATGACCAGATGAATCAGTCTTCAGCACCAGCCACGACAGCTAGAGCTTTGACTATTGGAGTTCTCCAAAGGGCGGATTCGGTTACGTCGGTTCAGCATTCGACTCCGACGTCCCCTCAGCAACAGAAGCAGAAGCAGTCTTTCGCAATGGGCTGCACTCATTGTGGGAAGCCATGAAACGTTGTTTCGGAGTGTCGCAGAGCACAGAGATTGTGTTTGGCTTGTGGGGCACCAGATCACAAGATAGGATCCTGCCCGAATAGGGCCAGCTCATCGTCAGCGAACCTAACCAGTCCATCGGTTAGGGGACCAGCCCCAGTACCGGTCCAACAGCAGTATCAGCCTCTGAGGCCATTACCGACTCAGGAACAAGTCTTCCAGCAGCAGAGACCCCAGCAGTATGCCCAGGTCCAGGCTCAGATTCAAAACCGGCAGAGAGGTTCCTAGCAGGATGTCTTTTCTCTTCCTTATGCCTTCAAATTCCTTGCTTGCATGATTGATTGATCGATTGATTGCTTAGTATAGCTTGTTCTTGCCCCTCTAGCCTCTTAATTAAATTCCGAGAACGGAATTCTTTTAAGGTGGGTAGAGTTGTAATGCCTATAGTTCGTATTACGTATTTTGGAATACGTTTACGTATTTTATCTTGTATTGCATGTCTCCTTGCTTGGTTTATTGGGTATTTCATTTTTTGGTTCATCTTGGTTTGGGTTGGCTTGGTTCGGTTTGGGGTTGCTTTTGGTTCAATATGGACCAAGGGGAGAATCCCTACCTCCCACCAACATCCCCCTTTATTAGCCCCTCTCATTTCTCTCTCCTCATTACTCTTCTTCTTCCCCACCATTAACTCCTCACCAACCTGTGAGAGAGAGAGAGAGAGAGAGATCTTGGCAAGTGCAGCTTGCTTCATGGAGGAACTCAAGATTTATTGTTCCATTTTCTTCCTTGCAACATTCTAAGACTCTTTAATGCTTGGTATTTTCAATTTCCATGGCTAAATTTGTGTAGATCTAAGCTTATAGTATTTTTGAATTTCTTGGGATTTGATCTATTTAATCTTGTTATTTTTAAGTTTTGATGGTTCCATGTTGTAGAGAATTTTATTCTGCCCCAATTTGACCTATGGAAGTTCAGATTTGGACTCTGGATGAAGGTTTTATGGAGCTTGGAAGCATGGCTTCATGGTGCTCTTCTTCTCGGAAATTTGGAGAAAAAACAGTTCCAGCCGCACATAGTTTCCTGCCGCATGAACTTAGCCTCATAGTCTTATGCGGCAAGTTCCATTTCTAGCCGCATGCACCAACTCAGCCGCATAAAGGCAGCTTGGCATTTCAGCCGCATGACTAGGACGAACTTCAGCCGCATAAGCTTTCCCTCATTTGAGCCGCATGGCACTACTTGGACCCGACCGCATGACCGAACTAAATTGAGCCGCATGTGACCCATCTCCTTCTGGCCGCATGGGACTCCGTCCGACCCTGTCGCAAGAGTGCTCTTCGCCAGCCGTATATGCCCCCTCACCGCGAGCCGCATGAGAACCCCCTGACCCGGCCGCATGGGCTTCTACCCGAGCCGCATGAGAACCCCTGACCCGGCCGCATAAGGCCTTGCCTCCCGCGAGCCGTATGAGAACCCCCTGACCCGGCCGCATGGGCTTTTAAGTCCGAGTCGCATGACCCTGATTAATCCCAGCCGCATATGCTCACCTCTTCCTGAGCCGTATGGCCCTGTTTCTTCCTGACCAGCATATGCCCGAGCCGCATGGCTTTTTCCTGGCCTATTTTTTATTATTTCATTATTATTATTAACTCATGCCTTGTAACTCTCTGTGTAACTTGGGTCTTGTGATGGAATGCTTGTACTATGTTATCCTGCACCTGTAACCTGAACACGACTGTGACCCGTAGTGGTGCACTCTGGACAAGTAACATGACATTATAGTGGCCCGTCGTGGTGCACTCCTGACAGTGAACTTGACATGATAAACCTGACATGATATTTCACGAAATGCTGTTGCGACGGCTAGCTTGACATGACAAGAATGAATGACCTGGACACCGTGGACGATTGTGCTTGTACAAATGAACCCGTCTTGTCTTGCATCATGTCTAGGACAGGGACCCCTGAGTACCACGGTCAGGGGTACCTACTAAAAAGGACTAAGGCCAATAACTAGAATAACACAGTAGTCATGAAGAGATTTTACAGCTACAGGCAATTCCGTTATCTGGGTGCCCCACTTGGGATCTGTAGCCTGCCGTCGAGTAGGGCACATTTCCAGCACACTGTCATGTGTTACACCCTCTAAGTCACTTAAGGGTACATGCGTTTCCTGGACGATGTACCCACCTGAATTCAACCCTTAATATTCGACCTGGGTAACCTGGATGGTCTGCAGGGCTTGTGTGTAACGCCCCAGTCCCAAATACTTGAGACTAGATACGTATCATGCCAGCTGTATACATACGAGTAAATATATGGCTCATATGTACACATAAGCTGAAAATATAGAAAGCCAAGACACTAAATCTCATCCACCAAGATAAATAATAATATAAAAGCAACCTTGAGTTTGTCATGTACACAATAGTTGGGCGGAGACAAAGTCCACTATCAACCAAATTAAATATGGAAAATATACAAGGAAAGAATTTAGCAAACGAGAGCAAGTGACGAGTCCATGAGCAATCATCACGGAGGAAGGAATGGCCTTAGCTAGAGCACCTGCAAGAGATCACGAAAACACACACCTGGCGAGATAATCAGGTCCTCAGAGGGACGTAACAAGACACATAATATCATGCCGATAAACTGAATAAATAAGCTCAACAGAAAAGTATGCATGAGTAAAGGTTCCTACCCATTCTAGGTGATATGCACTTTGAGGACAACATTCTACGCAGGGGCTGTAGGCTCAGCAGAAAAGTAAAGAGTGGCAGTAAGTAGCGCTCATCCGAGTCACTATCGGCCTTGGACAGAAGGTAGTGCTCATAAGAGTCACCCTCGGCCCAAAATGTGTGTAAAAATAAAATGTAGCCCCTACGCTAATAACTGTCCCCTCCCCCCAATGATACTATATATGCGTCGTCTCCACGACACTGTTTAATTCTTAATAACCGCCAAGTCTTCTACACAATCTATTGACAGTTATATCCTAACGCACGGTCTGTACGCACCGATGTACGGTCGGTACGCAAGTTCGAAGCTATATGCGACTCACCACTCACACACAATCCGTGACACATCGTAACAGTTTATGAGATGCACATACGGTGGTCCCTTAACTCTAAGCCAATTGTATAAAATATAATAATTTGTATATATATAACTTTAAAAGAACAACATAAAGAAAAAGCATACATGATATTGAGCAAGAAATTAAATAGTAAAGGCAATGTGTCTTGCCTGGTGTTACGCCTGGTGTGGTGCGAGGATCCGTCGAGTTATGTTTTGATGTAAAGACGCCTGAATACGCAAGGGAATAGAACGCACGATTTAGTTTTGACCATAATGACGACAAAAGAAAGTTTGTAATATATAATTAGAAAAATGTTTATAGTACAAAATATTTTATTAGTTAAGGAGATTTTAAATAAATACCTAAATTATGTTAGAGTTTTAAGAAACCAAATTATGGTTTGAAGTTTTAACAAAAATAGATAAATATAATTTTATAAAAATTCATAAGACTTGAAAACAATACTTATTAGTTACCAAAAATAATTTTAAATATATACTTGAATCCAAATAAATCATTTATAATACTTGAAGAATATATTTTGGCTAGTGAATAGTTTTAGGTAATCCTTGAAAATATAGGCAATCCGTTGCTAAGGAAAACATTTTTAAATTTTTTTTTTTGGTCAAAAGCTAAATACCATATACTTATGATTTTAAACCAAAATTTTGCTTTACTTATAGGATCAAGTTCCAATATTCTATTTTGTTACTAAATAATTTAGAAATGAAAATATTCTTAACCAAATAGTAATAATCAAATAATGTTATTGACTAGTCATATAAAAAATGTATATAAGTATATAATAGTACTGTTATTATCCATTACTTTATAATAGAATATAACTAATAATTATATGGTATCATATAAAAAGGTTTATACTTAGGAGCAATTACAAAAAGGAAAGAAAGAAAGAAAGAAAAAGAAAAAAAAAACGTAAATGCACAGCACATGTGCTGCTGCTTTGGTGTGGAATTAATATAAGAGAGAGAAAGAGAGTGGGAGAGTACAGAGAGAGAAAAATATCAACTGCTTCTTTCCCTCTTAAATCGCACAGAGAGGGAGAGAGAGGAGTTTAGTTTGAAGAAGAGGAGGAGAGGGAACGGAAGAAAGGGTCTTACTGGAAGGAGTATAGGCGCGCGGACTCCGGCTGGAGGAGGCGACGGCGACAGCTCCAGACGGGGAGCGTCGGCTGAAGGTGCACGGGGCTGTGCACGCGGACGCCGGGTGGAGAGGGGGAATCGCCTGGTCGGAGCGCGGAGGAGGAGCACGCCAACGGCTGCCAGCGCGGGCGGGCGCTGCCGTAGTCGCCAACACCACATCGCGAAGAGGAGGCGCGGGAAAAGTAGGCCGACGGGCGGATCTCGCGGTGCTGGCGCACCCGGTCATGGCGGATGGTGCACGTGCGGGTGGCGGAGTCGAGGTCCGGTTGGTCGCCAAGGGCGCGGACAGGTGAGTGATTTCCTTCGATTGGGGGCTTTAGGGATGGTGACGGTGGTGGCTATTATGACGAAGGTGGTGGTTATGATGGACGGTCGGACAGGGGAAAGGCCGGGCGCGGGGTGGTAGGGTTGTCGGGATGCTGTGTTGGCAGTTGGAGGCGACGAAGATGGCGGGGTGGTTGTTGTGGACAGGGGTTGGCCAGAGATGGTGGATGAAAGCAGTGATGGTGATGGTTTTGCGGGTTGGGGGCTGCGATGGCCGGAGCCTGCCGAGAGTGGTCGTACTGGTTGGCGGGATCTAGGCTGCAGGGAGGATGGAAATCGGAGAGGTGCTGTCGTGGCGGGGTGTGGCCCGACACAAGGTGGACGTTCGGCTTGTCGGACGGGAAAATCATGTATTTGTACAAATACAATATAGTGGATGGAGAATGGCGACACCGACACGATGCACGTATGGTTTGAGGAAAATATTTGTGGAAGAATATTGTTAGGAAAATATGGAGGAGTACCTGCCTATTTATAGGATGTGGGAATTCCCATTAGGATAATGATTGGGATTGTTTAAATCCCCAATAGATAGATTCCATACTAATTTAAATCAATTTAAAATCCACTTCAATACAAATAAAACTTATCTTTAGTTTAAAAGCTATTTAAATTAAGGCAAATAAAATCTCTTTCAATTTAAATTATCAAAATAATTCAAATGTTAAGTAAAACAAAATTTTAAATATCTTTTTCGTAATTATTAAAATATAGCATTAATTAATTTCAAAAATCAAGAATATTATTTAAATATTAATTTATAAAGTAGCTTTTGTAAATGATAAAATAGATTAATAAACAAAATCTAAATTTTGCCATATCTAGAATATATTTTATATAAACCAAAATTTTTCTAAACTACTACTTATTTTTAAACAAGTAACAAAATAACTATTTTATAAAAATATTTATCATATTGTTTTGAAAACTAAAAATTTTCTTCTATATAAATAAAACCTCTAATAAAAATATTTTACAAAAATATGTGTCTCGTACATATACGCATACGACGAGACATACGAATATGCGAATTTGTACGCGACGTGTAATATGACTATGCGACGTACAAATACCAAGTAAAAATTTAAATACCCAATTTATAAAAAATAATTTAAGAGTAGAAATTTAGGGTGTTTACATTATGGCTGTGGAATAATCTCGGTGTATCTTGCTAGTAACTAGGCCTGTGATAACCCTAGTTAATTAGTTAAAGTATCAAGCCATACTGATTGCTTGGCCGTGATTGATTGGATGAGGTATAACCAGTCTAGTCTTGTCTTGATCATGTACAAGATTGTTACGTGACCTGATTTCTTGCCGATAAATGGTGGGAGAAACCAAGTTCTGTTCAGACGAAGGGTTACAACCCCTGTCCTTATTTGGTTTACGGGTTGTAACCTATTTATCTGAATAGTTCCATGGTTATCTCATCGTATATCACCTGTCATACTTTTTCTTAATTACTATCTTTTATTTTGTAATTATATTCTTGTGCTAATTGCTGGTTTTAGTTCCTAAGTGAAGCTCCTTTGTGGCACTTGCTCTTTCTGGGGTCTGACCCAGCTGGTTTTGTATGGCCAGAATTCGGAGCAACTCCATAGGATCTAGCGACTTTCAAGCCCGATGGTGACCACCAGGCGTAACCAGGGCAACGAGTGGGTTTATTTTTGATCTCCCATTTTATTGTAAAAATATTTTTTTGAGACGTTTAGCCGACGAGCACCTGTTTAGCTCGATTGTATTTACTTACTGTCTGCCTACGGGCTGTAACATGATTGGCAAATCCTAGGGTTGATCATGTATTGACTAAAATTCCTGCTAGTCCTCACATTTTGTAACGACTAGCTTTATGATCAGGTGAATATGTAATGTTTGGGACGCCTTACTATTGTATATTTGGTGATCTTACATCTTGTAACATTTAATTGCTTGCTTGTGATTGAGACACTAGGCTTGTTCATGACCATAAGAGACTGATGGCTTGTAGTTAAACCCTCATATATCTAGACAGCCGTGACCGTATAGTGGGGTGGATTCCATTCCATTATACGTAGCTGGCTATGTATGCCCCCGCTCTCCAGTGTTCTGGTTCTGGGGCGTGACAACATTTAGAACACCTAAAGGATTACTAGGATGGCAACATAGGAAACACATCACAACATAGGACCATTATTATAAAATTAGGCTTTTTGATTGTTGTGAATTATTTACATAAAGAGTTCTTATAAGTTCTTTTATTTTCTATTAGATGGTGCTCACACGCTCATCTCCGTATACCACACCTGAAAATGGTACACTTCCTATCCAGCCGGTCGACCAGTTGACCGAAGCACCTCCACCTCCACCTACCATACACCCCCACTCCACAAATCCACCAACCCAGATGCCTCTACCACCTCCTACACCACAGTCCCAGCAGGACCCGATACTTCCACCACCACCTGTTGTTATACCTACCCAGGCTTCCGTCACTCTCGACGGGAACCAGCTACTCACTCTGATTCAGGGGTTCCTAACAACCCATCAGGAGCAGACCACCTTACTTTGCCAGAGCATGGAGCGCTCTGAGGAGCATACCATGGTCCCACCACCGGTAGAGCCACGACCGAGAGCGGGGAATATCAAGGACTTCATGAGCTTGAACCCCAAGGAGTTCATGGGTACTGAGGGCCTCATAGTCGCCGATGACTGGTTGGACTCAGTAGAGAGGAAGCTCCTCGGAGCTAGGTTGCTGGGTGACCTTCAGGTCAAGGCAGCAGGGTTTCTGCTGACAGACTTAGCAGGAGTTTGGTTCAGGAATGAGTCACTATTCGTGAGAGAGGGAGCCACATGGGGTCAGTTCAAGACCCAGTTCAAGAAAAAATTCTTCTCGACTACCGCTAGAGTAGCCATGGGGCTACAATTCTAGAACCTCCAGCAGGGGAACCGTTCTGTTGATGAGTATGCGGCAGAGTTTAGTCGTTTGAGCCATTTTGCCCCTAGTCTGATTTCAGACCCGAAGGAGATGGCACGTAGATTTTGCCATAGTCTGATCCCTGACATCGGCATACTACTGGTGGCGAATGAAACTACCGACTACTATCAGATTCTCGAGCTAGCTCGGAGTATAGAGAAGTGCCTTCTGTCTTATAAGAGGCCAGCTACCAGACACCATGATGGGCCGTCCAAAGCGCCAGGCTTTCCATTCGAAGGCACCTGCTCAGCACCAGCAGGATTATCGTTCTCCAGCACAGCATCAGCACCAGCACCAGCACCCCCAAGAACCACTTGCCAGAGCTCCAGGGCAGCAGCAGTAGAGGAGTGTCTCATGCTCGTTCTGTAAGAGTCCAGGACACGACCACTCCGTCTGCAGGAAGAGGTTGAACCAGCGCCTAGCATACGGGTCTACCACCCACCAGCTTCGAAGATGCCCGCTAGCGGGGAGAGCACCAGGTACTGGACCACCATCTAGAGGACCGTCGCTCCCGACTCAGCAGCAGAGGTTCGGGCAGCATCTGCAACAGCAGCAGTAAGGACCCCAGGGGAAGGCTTATAGTCTAGCTCTTGAGTCGGAGCAGGTTTCGGAGCCAGATTATTTGGCCGATGTCACCACAGGTCATGTTTATTTGCATACTTTTCTAGCCACATGCTTGTTTGATTCTGGTGCATCATATAGCTTTCTGTCATTAGAATTTTTGCAAAAACACCATTTGGTAGCTACACCCACCAAAGAGATGAGTAGAGTAATAATGGAAGACGGACCAGTACACATTAGAACTATCTATAAATGCTCTATTACTATAGCTGGGAGAGAGTTTGGGGGACGATTCTTTGTGATGCCACTTCTCGGATATGATATCATATTGGAAATGGATTGGCTTAGCTATGCTCACGCAGCTATAGACTGTCATGAGGGTAGTATTCTGTTCAGTCCCCCAGGATCGACACTATTCAGTGTCAGAAGGACAGGGCCGGAGATCAGCCTAGAGACGAACTGTTGTGCAACAGTTGGGGAGTTAGCACCGCCACACCCTATCATTAGAGAGTTTATGGATGTATTCCCAGATGATCATTCAGGACTTTCGCCTGACAGAGATGTGGAGTTCACTATAGATTTAGTACCGGGCTCATCACCAGTGTCCCGGGCTTGCTATAGAGTGAACCCCAAGGAGGCCGTAGAGATGAAGGAGCAGATCGATGACCTGTTGAAAAAGGGTTTTATTCGATCTAGTGCTTCTCCATGGGGAGCACCAGTGCTCTTTGTGCCGAAGAAGGATGGTACATGTGGTGGCCCATGCAGGTCATTTTTTGTAAAAGATTGCGAACTCGTGATGGTACTTAAGTTAGTCGTACCATTACGAGCCTGCGACTAGAAAATGCTCATTCACAACTTAGGTTAAATTGATTTAAGAGAATGACTAGGACTAGGAGTCCCTTGTTCAAATTGACCGTTGGATAGTTAAGGTTGTTAGATAGGCCATACAATTTAGAATTATTAAATTTAGATAGTTTGCTAGATCTCTATAGGTACACTCTTACTTTTGATATTACGATATGATCTAATATGGATATACTATTCACTTGGTTAGTTAGGCTTTCCTAGAATTAAGGCTATAATCTTGATAACCTGTTCAATTTTCTTTTGCTCGGTTAGATATAGATCTTATATCATAAGTTAGAATTGCCTATTTTAAATTCTATTTTGCTTTAAGGAATTGGTTTATAATTCCTGATTCGGTATTCATACACGAATCTCGAGTTAGATTGGATTCAAAAGTCTTCCCTCAGCCATTTGAAATACGTATGAAATAAAGATTATGATGTTCTTACTTTCCCTATCTTCAGTTATTTCCTCCCCGATCAATCTTTTACCTTAAGGATTGAGACTTATAGGCAGATGTTTTCGCTTTCTATCATAGTCGACTAGTTTGAATCTCTAGCAACCCCTTGAAGTTCTTAGGAATATAGTTGGAATAATTTTAACGACTGCGATGACTAGTGTAGCACCCAGTTTCTAAAAATAAGGATAATTTTGAAATTTTGTAATTATAATTATTTAATAATGATATTTAAACCATATTATGATTTTTTGGTGATTTTTAGTTATTTTAAAACTATTTAAAACCACGACTTGTGATTTTGATGTTTTGCTAGTGCAACCTTAGAGATTACTTAACCTAGAGACTAACCATGATCATATGAGCCTAGCCATAGGTTTAGAACATCAAGTTAGGGCTTTTTAGCCTAAGGGGTATTTTGGTAATTTACTAGGAATTATTGGAATTATTGGAATTATGTGAATTATTATTATTTAATTATTGCCATGAGAGTCCCTAACCTAGTTTACCCTAATCTAGAGGTTAGCCACTAACCTAGAGACTAGAGGATGGATATTACATATTAGTCAATATAGGAAAATATCTAGGATATTTACATATTAGATATTTTCCTTAAACCCCTCAAAATATCATTCCTTACCTAGAAGTCCAAACCTTAACCAAGAAGGAAGACACAAAAGTCTTCATGGACACCCCCTCCCCACACCCTGTGACCAGCCATGGGCACCCCCCTATCACTACCCCTTCCTATATAATCATATCAAACCCTTGCATACAAATTTACATGTTTTAAACCTAGAAATTTCCTTTCCATCAAACCTTCATAACTTCTTCAAATTAGCTCTAAATTCACCCAAGTCTTTTGCATTGGGACCTTACAACATTGAGGGTACTAAGGGAGGCTAGCAAGCAAGGACACAAGGCCATTTGCGACATCAAGTGAAGAGGACACACCCCCCTATTCTAGGCTTTTCCTTGAGTTTTCACTCAATAGGTAAAGTGCCTCTAAACCTATTAATATTGTGTTTTCTCTTCATGGTTGCATGCATCTAGGTACCATGGACCTATAGGCCAAGTTTGGTAGGATATGGATTTGGTTTGGTGTCCGTATCGGACACGTATCTATGTTTTAATTCTAGTGTTTGGTGAAATGCCACTTAGGAATAAAAGTTAGTGTTTTATAAAACTAATTACATATTTGGGTAGCCCTAGACATGCTGGACACGAAACCCTATGACTGAGCATGACACTGTGTCGTTTTCGTATCAAAAATTGACACGGACACGCTGCGCACAGCACACGCACAGTGCCCTGCTCACACGTGTCTCGTACTCACTGTACAGAGCACGTGGACACGCCAAAATTGGCATGGACACGGGGGCAATGTCTGCGAACATGCCCCTAAAATTTCACGACACCTCGTGTTATATCGAGGATACGAGGATACGTGCACTGGTCGTGCACTGACAGTGCACACACGCACAGAGCCGATTTTGTGCACGTCGTGTCGCGCGGACACGACACTTGGACACCTCGTGTTTGCACGAGTGTGTAGCCCAACATGTGGGCTACACGTGGGCATGACCACGAGATCCCACGTGGCTCGTGTCGTGTCCACGAGACACGCGAACCACTGCACGATGCAGTGCTAAACCGCGCGTATCAGTCGTGTTTTCCCGACTGATACGGACCTCGTATCGTGTCCTGAGGACACGTGGACACTGTACAGGCTACCCTACCCCTAGACTAACCCTAGGCGAACCTAGGGACACGATCACGAGACACGGGGACACGCGTGTCGTATCCTAGAGCTAGGTGCACGCGTGTACGACGCGGTGACAATTCCCTGTGTCAGGGTTTACCCGATTGGGTTTTCTTGAGTTTGATACGTCGTGTCGTATCAAGATGGACACTCAGGAACCCTAGACACTCAAGGACACTTGGGGCAACAATTACCAACCAATAGATTCGAGTCATAGCTCGGTTTTGGTTCGATTTGGGGTTTACCTAATTCGAGTGAATAGTATTTCCAGGTTTGGGTTTTTGGTATTTTGCTGAGTTTTAAAATGAATTTCAAATAAATTTTGTGTAGTGTATATTCATATATTGAGTGTATTTATATTGTATACATATGTATATGTATATATGTGTGTGTATGTGAGATGTGAGGGTATATATACATGTATATATGTAGTTATGTATGTATATATATATATATATATATATATATATATATATATATATATATATATATATATATATATATATATATATATATATATATATATATATATATATATATATATATATATATATGTGTGTGTGTATTGTGTGTGTATGTGTGGTTGATTTCTGATTCCAGAAATCTGGACAGAACCCCCCCTGTTCTGGTACACAGTGACACTCACTCACATCCCTCTCTCTCTCTCTCTCTTGTTCACTCTCTATCTCTCTCACATCCCTCTCTCTCTCTTTTTATATATATATACCCCACACACACACACATATATATATATATATATATATATATATATATATATATATATATATATATATATATATATATATATATGTTATATATAGTGAGTGTATATATATAGTATTTTATATATTTGGTTATATATGGTATATATATAGTGGGGTATATATTGTATATATATTGTAGATATGTATATATATATATATATATAATATGGCCTATGTATATATATATGGTATAGATAGTGTATGTATCTATTGTATATATATAGATACCTATATGTATCTACTAGTGCCCTAGATGTACTAGCCTATGGCCATTAGGGGCTAACCCTAATTTGACCAAGTGACCCTTGACCTAGGTAGTTGACCTTGTTTGACTAGAGTTGACCAAAGTCAACCTTAGGTCAAACTTGACCTAATTAACCTAGAAAGGACTTAGAAGGACTTAATGACTAAGGTTTGACTAAACCCTAGATTATTAACTAATTGGTTAGGTTTGACCTATATGTGAGTGCCCTAAGTATATAAGGGTATTTGTGTGACTTGGGTTATATGGATAGTTACATGTCAATTAAGATATGTATGGGGTTAAGTGGAATAATTAGGAGTTGTGTCATGATTTGGGTTAGCCTTATATAGTTGACATAAAGAGTTGACCCTTGACCTAAAAACCCTTAGTTAGTCTAAGTTTGACCTAGATTTGACTAACCTTGACTTGTTTGACCTTGTTTGACTTAGTGACTCAAGTATGATTAAACCCTAACTAGTTTGACATTGGTTGACCTAACTTTGACTAGTTTGACCTGGTTTGACTTTAAAGGTTGACCAGAGTTGACCAAGAGTTGACTTTGGCCTAGACTGACCTAGAATCATGTAGTATCCATTATATACTCTATTTTTACCATTGTGGATATATTGTGACCTGTTTTACTCTAAATAGGACTCTGTGACACCAGTTCGGACATCTATTCATATCAGTCGTACAGGGTGACAGGCGAGTACATTCTCTGATCATTTCATACTTGTTAGGATTTATATTCTTGCTCTAGATTACTTTACATGATGCTGTCACATTATTATCACGGATTGGTACTATATGGATCTTGTCATGCGATGTTATCCCCCTCGGGGTTCATCAAATACAGTTATCATGTGCTTTTTACGAACATCTTGTATTTCATGTACACCTCTATTCATGTATACTCTTGTGCAATCTTGTACTCTCATGATCACGTGAGCAAACATGATAAAAACCTCTTGTGCAAGGTAACATAACTTGACTGGATCCTTGTGTATTGATTGGGGAGGGTGAGTAGGAAATGGTTATGTGATCAAAATTCCCATCTTGTGAAATCTTGTGAAATCATGTATATGTCCATAATACACTCACGTATGATGGAGTTACCCTTGCATTGTCCTAACCCGTTTATATAACCATCTCATGCTCTAAATCACTGGTTACCTACAGTTCTTACTTATCATATATATAGATATTTCCAGTAATCAAATCTCTATTATTTTTATATATATTCTTTACAGTCCATGTATCTTACTCTATGCATGCTTTACATTTTCCAACATGATATGAACTGCGTGAGATGTATTGTGCTCGTTCCTGTCCTGACTGGACCTGTTGAAAATATTACAGATGATGATGGTGACTGTCCTACCTTCTATGGGACACATGAGGGTGACCTTCAGGAGCCTGAGGAGCATCTAGCTCAGTAGAGGGTGCCTAGTCTAGTCTAGTGTTTATAGGTTTCATTTTGTATCGGATTGTTCCGATTGTTAGTTGTGACTTAGTTATATTTCAGGTCTTGTACTTATTTGTGTTGGACATCTACTTTGTGTGGTGTGATAACTCTATTTATATTCAGTTTCTTCCTTTCATCTGATTCCATATCATGTTCTATCTTTCCTAGACTTGTGTTTGAGATATAGAGTTGAGATGTTATGTTATACCTCCGTACGGAGATGACAGGTTTATATATCATATTGTTAGATGTTAGATGTTATAGATGACTTATACAGTGTTCTACCGCCGACACTGCGGCGTAGACTGGACGTATCGATGTTCTCGTGGCCCTAATGAGGGTGCGGGTCGTGACAACTAGACAGTAGCGCACTGTCGCCAATTGCTTGAGAATGGAGAGTGTGGGTCCACTGCAGTCAGCAGCGCACTGGCGAGGCACGACCCATAGAATTGAAATTATTTCAAGGAATCGTAGGTATGGAAAATTGCTAAAACTATGTCCTCGTTGACCTCTTTAGATCATAGATACCCTTGTGTCAATATAAGGTAGAGTACCTAATAGCTTATCACATTTGAATCACGGAACCAAGGGTTTGCCACAGCCAGAATATACGGGCGAGACATAATCCTCGGTAAAATAACTTCAGACGGGATTACAAGTTTATGATACTATAGAGGATAGGAGAATGCCCTGTATGACCCTAAGATCTAAAACCAATACTAGTGTAAGTTCTGTAAGTTGAGTAGCATGTCTCCCAACCTAGCATTCTGTGGTCCTTGTGATCTATTAACAAGGTAATTGACTGACACTAATAGGTTTACCTAGAATATAGAATTTAGAGGCCTATAACCCATTAGTCGACCAAGGCCTTATGGAACAGGAAGATAGTAGGAAGACTGTATAAGCAAGAACACCAGGTAAGGTTTTGATTCTCTCAAAACTCGAACTACTTATTCCTCCTTTAAAAAATCTTGCATAACTATCTTGATCAATGCTGCTATCACAGCCTAGTTTTGCAAGCTTGCTCTTTTATCGAGCTTGATTCAAGACATATGTTTATTGGGGACGCCCACTAACATATTGTCTAATCAGAATCGATGTACTACGGTCTGATCAACCTTAGTGCACTCGGTTCGCTCTTTCTCAGATTAACTTACGTGGATTGAGATGTAGATGTCTCTAGGATCTCATCCGCGACTAATTTGACAATTCGTCTTGAATTATGCATTCGCCTTTGAATCACGTAATTGTATTCAGTGACATCTCTCTTGAACTCTTAATTGTTTTTATCTCTCACTGATTGGAAAGACGAAAGCCCGTAATTGATAGATAGATACAAAGTATCCCCCATGGCTATAATAGTTGTATACGTAAGTGTAGCTACCATCGGCCAGCCCTATGACTGGAACCTTGCCTTGAGTTACTCGTCCTCCCTTCGACCCTAAACCTACTATCATGATCTTCTAGTCATTGGAGTCCGAGAATGATTAGGATCTTTTCTTTGATCAAATGAGAACCTAGGAGACTATCTATTCTCAAGAAACCAATTGTTGTAAGCCTCTAATTATTTGCTTGAAGCTTGCTTTAACTAGCAACCCTTAAGCCTTAACCCAACCTTTCCTCGACCAAAGCCTACAGTGTAGACATGAGATGAATAGACAAAGGTAAGGACAATCATTTACCATGACTATGGTAGACACCCATCCCGAGATTGGTTTTCAACAAATATTATCCTAGTGATGTAAATTTTATTATTAAGGCCTAACTAGTATTGGAACACCACAGTCACTAGCTTAGCCAATACCATAGCTGAAATACCCTGTCATATTATGATCTACCAGTTATCAACAACAATATATGATCACTACACCCCATATCACTAGAACCTTTGTGAGACTAGTCTGACATGCTTGACACACATAGAAATTTACGACCCAGTTGTTAGGAATCTTTTCATATGATGTGCCTTAGAGGTGGTTACCCCGTCGATAACTCTCGTACACTATGGACGAGTAGATCATTCTATTTTATCGACCATGTGTCATTATACACACTCGTTTTCTATTTATTGATGAACGATCCTTGACCTGACTTATATTTACTGTATTCCGTTACACCGTGCCTTATTCTTTATTAACAAGAGTCGAGGCACACTATCCGAACTTTGGAATTCTTCTAATCTCATTATTCCTAAAACCATATCCTAGCTTCTAAGGTGGGTAGACTGTAAGTCTCCTAAAATTTTAGAATATATGAAGATTACCGATTGATCGGAATAATTTCCATTAGGATGATAATTAGTGCCCCATGAACTCTCACTTTCCATTTAGATGATTTTGTGTCCCCGGCCGTGTCATTAATATTCGGAGCACGAGACCAGCTGTTACCTTCCAACAAAATTTATATGCAAGATCTAGACAAGTCCACCCTCATCTAGATATATCATGTCCCACTCAAACCCGTCCCCTTGTACTCTATTTTTATGGTACGACTTCCAGGTCAAAGGACTAGCTATAACCCTTACCATAATACCGGTATACTTTCTGACTTTCATTGGAGCCTCAATATCGACTCAATTCTATCGACCCAATATATGGTTGTGACCTACTCGAAGCCCACTATGCACATGCCACTAGTATGCCACCAAATTGAGGCCTCATGTGCTACTTAAATATAAAAGTCACTGAAGGTGCATTTTTGGGCTTGAGGGACCTAGCTAACCCACCTGACTAGCAACTAGCTCAACCACTTGGATTGAAACCTATCCTAGGTTACCCTAACCTAGTAGAAATAGTTTTACCTTGGGATCTTGACCAGTCAATATAGATTGAAATCTAAGGTTCATCCAACCAACGAGTGATGTCCAATCAGGAACCCATTACGACCCATTAAAACCCATCCATACAAACCACCATATTTGGACTATAAAATCAAACTGTTTGAAATAGGTCCCTATACCTATTATGTAGTCTCCACCTCTTAGAATGTGTAGTCATTCGTAACCCTCATTCCACCTACCTGGAAGTCGCGATACGATCTTGTATTGCATTTACATTCCTTGCTCGTGTGTTTAAATAACCACGGAAAAGATCATAATCTTGATTTCTCGAATTTTGTTCTATTTTGGAACCTCGTTTAGATTAACTCCAAGAACGAAACTTCTGTATTACACGGATTGTAAGCCCCTCTAAGAAATGAAGAGTTCCTTCGATTTAGCAAGTGACTGGACTAGAATAGCCCAACCTAGCAAATAAGTCAAGGGTTCATAAACTCTCTTTCTATCTGTATCATTGGATACTCTCTGCCGCTCTTAAAACTTCATAGTTTCTCTCAATTATTCTTCCTGTCCTTCCTATTTCGGAGCGACGAATGGTCATGCTTATTAGAATTTACCAATATTTTTTAGCTACATGTGTAAGTTTGTTGCTTGTTAAATTTTGGATTGCTTGATAGATAGGAGAGGTTTATAGGTGCCATATACAGTAGATATCTATTGGTAGCAATTATAGCAATTAGTTGGATGATTATAAAATTGTGGGGACAGACCATGAGGGAGTAGTGTGACCAAAGGTGGGTAGAAGTCCTCGGAGTTTCGTAGTTACAAAATAGCTAGGAGGATGATATAAACTGTTTTTGAGGAATTAAAAAAAATCGAGGAGATTAAGGTAATGGTAGATTTCCTTTTTGAATTTAAGGAATAGTCATGAATTAGAATTTCGAGGACGAAATTATTTTTAAGGTGGGTAGATTTGTAACCCCTCTTTCCGAAATTTTGATAATATATTTTTATTTATTTATTTGAATTAAATGGTGATTTTTAGATTTGTATAAATAATTAATTAGTTAATTATTATGATAGATGATTTTAGTCATGGTTAGAAATTGGAGTACAAGGTGACTAAAAATCGTGGCACGGACAGTGCATTGGCGTGCTTTGACTAGTGTATTAGCCCTAGTAGGGAAGGCCGAGCCATAGTGATGTCCTAACTAGGAAAACCAGACAAAGTTGCAACTTGACTCCTATAAATAATTTAATTATTTATTATTAAGGTTTATTGACTTGTAGAAGACCCGATTGTACCAAACAAGTCTGGACTTGACCAGGGCCCAACCCAAGCCCATGTAGTCATGCGGTACGTCCAATGACATACATGTTGATGTAAATTGGTATGAGTGTATTGTATTGAATATTTTATAAATATTCGTTAATTAAATATTATAAATATCATTATTTGTATAAAATAGGTCCTTGTATAATTTTGGGATTATTAGACTGTGCATAGTGGTGTATACATCATTGTTGGGTTATTGAATTACGTTATTATTATTATTATTATTATTATTTTATTGAGATTATTATTATATAATATTATTATTATTGGTCATATTATATTTGTCAAATAAATGTATAATATATATATATATATATATATATATATATATATATATATATATATATATATATATTGTCACGATCCGCACCCTGAAGAGGGGCACGAGTACGTGGTTACGTCCAGCCTACGCCGCAGAATCGACGGTAGAACGCTGTATATAGGATCTGTAACTACTACGACTAAAACAGATAAAGGTACATGTACAGTATATACACTCCGAATGGAGGTGACATAGCAATACAGTCTCAATCACAAATGTAAAACTAAGGTAGATAGTATGGAAAGGAAAATACGATAGATGAAAACAGGAAATAAGTCCAAGATCCACACAAGTCCAGAGCTATAC
Organism: Iris pallida; assembly: GCA_029216955.1. Taxonomy (NCBI): domain Eukaryota; kingdom Viridiplantae; phylum Streptophyta; class Magnoliopsida; order Asparagales; family Iridaceae; genus Iris; species Iris pallida. Next base: position 8,268,337 of record JANAVB010009994.1, read on the forward strand.
ATAACATCACTAAGTCACAGAAAATATATATAACTACTACAGTCTGAAAAATACTAGCTGGCTCGCAGGCCAGGCAAACCTAACTAAGCTACACTACTCAGGGTGAGCAAAGTCTAATGGCTCTACTAACAAGCCACAGTCCGGGTCTACTCCATCAGACTCGACCCCATAATGGGTCGGGCAATCTGCCTCAGAATCATCTGTAATATGTCAACGGTATCCTGTCAAAAAAATGAGCAAGTACAAACACCAACAGCAGTTCCATATGAATTGACAAATTCTATAAGAGACAGTGTAATGAAATACAAGACAAATCAACAGAAAATATATATATCAAGATGTGAGTACTGAATAGGACGACAATATATATGTAGGATTGCTTAGGAACTATACGGAAGCCGAGTTACAACCCTTAAACCAAACGAGGACCGGGGTTGTAACTCTTCTCCCGAACAAAACTTAGCCTCATAGGATAAATAAATATAAAAGGTGCCTTGAATTATTAGTGCGTTATGTGATCGGCTTGGGAAAACATGTTCAGGCTTTCCATCTGACCGGCTATGAACAAATAACAAGTGTGAAGCAACAAGTGTGAAGATAAGGCCGGTCACCATAGAAAGTTGTGAACAAGTAGCTATGGACAAGTGTCGAGTACAAGTGTGAAGAACAAGTAGGGATTTTGATCACACAACCACTAATAACTCTCCATCCCCGAATAGTATAAAGGATCCGGACATAACACGTCATGACACGGGATTCAAAAGCAGGTGATCAGCCCACTCCCAAGTCTATGTCTATACAAGTACAAGTAACAAATCGAGTCATGTACCAATATACCAAGTAATCCGGAAACAACATCTCATGACAGGATCTGACATATACTAGTCCGTGAAATATCGTGTCTGGAAATCAAGTAAGACACTACAACTGAATCGGATATAGCAGATATCAAGACAATGAAAACTATCAGTGAATGTACTCGCCTGTGGTCCTGAGCTGATAAGGTGAATAGACGCTCAGAGTAATCACAGACCTAAAATAAGATACTATGAGTCAAACAGGGTTTTATACTGAAAAAGAAAACTGATTTAAGTCATGAATGCAAGTCTAAGTCAAAACTAGGTCAATCTAGGTCAAACTGAGTCGTACTAAGTCATACTGGTTCATACTAGGTCATACCAAGTCACTGGGAGTCAATCCAAGTCAGACTAGGTCAAACGGGGTCAAAGGTTGACTTACAGTTGACTTTTGGTCAACTGGTCAACCCTGGTCAACTTTGGTCAACTCTAGGTCAACCCTAGGTCAAAATAGTCTAATGTTGACCAACTATTAACTTTCAGTCAACTGGTCAACTCTGGTTTGGTTTCGGTCAAATCTAGTCGCTTAAAGGCTAAGTTTGACTCTCGGTTGACTTTTGTTGACTTTTGGTCAAAATGGTCAACCGAAGTCAAAACTAGTCTAGGAGCACTATATTTGATCATTACCAACCAAGGGAACCAAGTTCTAATCATATCTTAGACTCTAAACTCAAATACCTTAGTTCTAGGTATTACCTACATTTACCCTTCACAAGGTAAATATCTATACCTTGCACATTACAAAGGAAATCCCGCTAATTCTCAAGATACTAGCCTAGGCTCCGTAGGGTAGTTAGATACTATCCTATCTAAGGGTTACCTACCAAGATACAGAGGTTTCCTAGGTATCTAAGCTATCTTAGAACACATATGGTTTACCCTTATTACCTTACCCTAACCCTTGTACCATACTCACATTTACCCAAACACTCACATACACACCAACTCACTCACTCATGGTCACATATAGGCTCTACCTATAGGTTCACAATAGGCTAATACCTATAGGCTATTAGCTAACTTCTATAGGCTTACTCACACACACACAATAGGCTCATAACACACACATAGGCTTATAGGTTCACACACATATATATACACATATGGGCATGTAGTAGACTGATTTGGGGGCTAATATGGGCTGAATATAAGGCCAATATAGTGGCTAATAAGAGGACTCAATGGGCTGATATGGGACTGGAAAATGTAGGTTGAAATGGGCTTGTATAGGCTGGTTAGAGCTGTCCATAAATGGACTGGATGGGGATAGCCAAGTGCTGAATTTGGGACTGCATATATGGGCTAAAAGCTGTCATAATTGGACTGTTTTAGGACAGGTTATATGTTGAGTTTAGGGGCTGCTAAGGGGTGCCCAATAGGGCTGGATTTAGGCTGCTTGTGTCAGGTTTTAGGGGGCTAAAAATGGGTGAAATGGTGGCTGAATCTATGGGGGTTAATGGGGCTGAATAGTACTGTTTATAGGCTAATTTTGTAGGTGTTAAGGACTGGTTTAAGGGGGTTCCTATAGGGCCTGTCAAGGCTGGACAAAGGGGACTGCTAAGGCTGGTTTGGGTTTGCCAAATGGGGCTGCTAACAGCAGCAGTACACTGGTACTGCCCTACTGCTCAACAGTCCCCTGTGTGGGGACTGTTCCTCCACCTCAGTCCCCTGTGTGGGGACTGATTTCCCCTACAGCTGCTGCAGTGAACAACAATTCACTTCCTCCCCCTTCCCTCTCTCGAAATCTCTATTCCCCCATCCCACACACACAAACTATAGAGACAAAATCACACACACTCATACATATATATATATATATATATATATATATATATATATATATATATATATATATATATATATATATATATATATATATATATATATATATATACACATGTGCACACACACACAACAACCAACTCTCAATCCCATTCTCTCTAAACTCTCTCACACAAACACTCAAACACTCTCACTACACAACACACATATACATACAACAAATCAACACCATACTCTCTAACTTCCTCCCCCTTGGCCGAAATCCTCCATACACCCAAACACAATAATTACTCACATACACACCATAATATATATACATATATATATATAAGCCACAAATATATATATATATATATATATATATATATATATATATATATATATATATATATATATATATATATATATATATATATATAGAATAACATATATATAACCAATATATATATACAATATATAGGTAACTAATATGGTACAATATGATACATAGTAAAACTCATCTCTAAACAATAGAAATCTGAGATTAAATCTCTAAATAATCATTTAAACAATATATGATAAAATACATGTGTCCAAAGGGGATTTTTTCCACTAGGACACAATACCACAACACAAGGACACTCCTATGACCTCCAAATGGACACGAAATGGACACAAATGGAGATACAACCATGGGGGTCATTCCTATGGGTTCAAAATATTCCTATATGCATGTAGGGATGGATTAGAGGAGAGATTATACCTTCCGGAAGAGAGATTTAAAAGAAAAAGTCTTCCAACCCGACACCGACACGTAGAGATTCCAAAAGGACACGAACGAGCTCCGAATCCTCCCAAACTTGGCTAGCACCCTCTAACTATGGAGTAGAGGAGAAATGAAGAAGATTTGGTGGAAGAAGGGGTTGATTTGGTAGAAAAATCAATGGGGTTGCTCTCTAAAATTTGGGGAAGAACATGAGAGAGAAAAGTTGTGGATAAAATAAAATGAAAGTGATGATGACTCACTCCTTATCCCCCCCATAGGTGGCTGCCCAAAAAGGGTGAGGTATCCCCATTAGAAAAGTCCAAAATGTCCCCACTAATCTATTTGATTTAAATTAAGAATGGATTAAAGGTTGATGTCAATTTAGTCTAGTTTTAAGTCTCTAGTTAAACTAAACCTATCCATAAATAATTAGTTTAACTACAAACTAAAATTAATATCATGTGGACTAAAATTAATATCATGTGGGCCATGCCTAACTAATGGATGGGTCCACTAGAGTCAAAACTACCCCGGGTCCCCGTTTCAAGTCGGATTGAGCTGAAATTCGAATCCGACTCAATTATCCCCAAAATAACATTATAAATAAATAAATAATTTCAAAAATATTCTAAAATAAAAAATGATAAAATACCCCTGTTTTTGAAAACTGGGGGTGACATATATACATATATATATATATTAATAAGGCCCTAGACTGAAAATAGATAATATATTAAAAGTATGGAATGTTAGAGTGTTAAATCAATATATGATACTTGTGCATATATATATATAAAAAAAAAAAAAAAAAAAAAAAAAAAAAAAATATATATATATATATATATATATATATATATATATATATATAAGATATATATAAATAGATATATATATAATAGGCTAAAAAAAAAATAGGCTAAAATAGTAAAGACCAACACAGTGGACCCACAGCCACATGAATTGCAAAACATCCCATTTCAACCCGAGAGGGAATCAGCCAAACCCGTGCCTAACATGACATGCCTATCCCGAGAGGAACCCCGCTCAAGGTACATGTACATATGTATAACGAGAAGGAGAGGGAGCAAACCAAGACCTAAACCCTAGTTCCCAGCGACCCCCAGGTCTGCGCGCGCCGCCCCGACGCGGCCAGGCCGCCGGAGAACGCCTGGACCGGCCAGACTGTGTGTGCATCAGCCGCAAAGCAGCAACATATGCGCGGACAGGTATGTCCTTTCCCATCGCAATTTCTTCGCGTATACTAGATCAATTTCGGTTCCGTAAAATCTTGTACGAAGACTAGTAGACCCTCTTGAGACCGTAGTAGGTAGAATCAGGAATGGCTAACCCGATCGTCCAGAGATTCGAGATAAAGATCGACAAAAATCTGTCAAAAATAGGACAGTGAGACTACCCCAAGCCCCGAGTTTGAAGGAAGATTATGAACCAACCATTAAGAATTTTAGAAATATAATTCATGACAGTCCTAGACAACCTATAGGGCTCTGCAACCCAACTTACGGAGTTTGATTTCGTCGACTGTACGTCGAGAAATAGGATTCTAAAGATTGGCGAAAACCAGTTTTCAAAATATTAAAATTTACGAAAAATCTTCGACACGACGTGCGTACCGCCAATCCGGGCGACGTGGTCACGAACCGAAAGCATCGAAAGGTGCGTAACGGCTTCGTAGATGTGTGGACTTTGACGGAATTCAAATTGGTTGCGTGTGCACGACAAATTTGATGCGTATCCGTCGAAATTTACCGTATCGGCCTCTGTACAAATTCTTTAATTACTTTGTGCACGTTCGTCAGATTGAGACAAAACTTACGCCAATAGGACCGTATCGTTTTTCTGGTCCTGTATGCCAAGTTTGGTCCGATTCTGATACAGTTGATCGGATCACCATTTTGCGGGCCCCACAGTCCGACTCAACTGGCGATTTTGTGCACGGCCTGCCGGAATCCAACTCTGGACATACGGTTGGGTTCATATCAAAAATCGGACTTGTTGATATATAGTTTGACGATTTTAGAGACCATAGACTCTGGTACGCTTTTCGGTGCAAAGCGGGTCCAACGACGGACACCGTTTTGATCCAAAATTATCGTTTTGCCCCTGTATTCATAATTGGACTTAAGGACAGACAATTCTAGCTAATTTGATTATTCTGAAAGTGTTGGTACTATTTATTTTAGCATCCGGAGACTTCTGCATGTGTTGACTGATTGTGGCTCATTGAGTGGTATAGTATTACTGGTTTTACCAGCTAAGGACCTCAGGCAAGTACACTTTCTGATTGCTTTAGATTCATAGTGGTCTTTTCATTTCATGTTTATACATATGTCTTACTTCTTGTTGACACGCTCGTCACACGGAGTAGTCAGGAGGGAAAATATCTTAGTAGACATGTGGACTACCCAGAACTATCTCAATATGTCTAATTTTGACTGATAGCAGCTGCACACGACATGTGCAGGGTATCGTATTTATCCCTTAGCCATTCACATATTGAAAAGGATATTTAAAATCACGTAGATAGTTGTATTTTATTTGATTCCTTGCTTTCTTCACCGCTTGCCCTGATGTCAGTTACTTTCTAGTTTTCATCTCTCATATGTTATTTCCATGTCTTGTTAATTCTATTGTGTTTTTGCATTATCGTAGGTTTGTGTACTTGTTCCATTCCTGACTGGAAACTAATATTTTTCAGGTTAACTGTGGCTCCACTTAGCTTTGGGAGATACGGGTGTACTTGCAGACAGAAACCTAGAAGTAGATAACTGTTGTATCATTTTCATTAATTGTGAGAACTTTGTATTTTCTTTAATTTTAAATAGTATAAATGTTGTAATAAATTTAGAAATATGAATGAGCAATAAAGTTTATTTTTAGCAATTATTTCTTACGGGCTTGACAACGTTCTACCGCCGACTCTGCGGCGTAGGCTGGCTTGGACACGTCTCGTATCCGAAAAGTGGGTGCGGGTCGTGACAGTACAGTCCGGTTGTGCATTGACTACCTGGCATTGAATACCATCACCATTAAGAATAAGTATCCTCTGCCCCGGATAGATGATTTGATCAACCAGTTGAGTGGGGCGAAGGTGTTCTCCATGATAGACTTGAGATCGAGTTACCACAGGTCAAGGTCAGAGCTGAATACATCCAGAAGACTGCGTTCAACACGAAGTATGGGCAGTACGAATTTTTGGTGATGCCATTTGGTCTCACAAATGCGTCAGCTGTCTTTATGAACTTGATAAACAAAACATTTCACCAATATCTGGATAAATTTGTTGTGGTATTTATCGACAACATCCTGATATACTCGAAGAGAATAGCACGAAGAACACTTGCGGACAGTTCTGGAGATTCTGAGGAAGGAGAGGTTGTATGCCAAATTGTCGAAGTGCGAGTTCTTTCTCGACCGAGTGGAGTTTCTCGGTCATGTGGTCACTGGAGAGGGGATCTCAGTAGATCCCAGGAAGATTACTGCCGTCGAGACATGGAAGGCTTCGACATCAGTTTCAGAGAATAGGAGTTTCTTGGGATTAGCAGGCTATTACAGAAAGTTTGTCCAGGACTTTGCTAGAATAGCCGAACCTATGACGAAGCTGACACGAAAGGACGCATAGTACATCTGGTCAGAGGACTGCCAGGCAGCATTTGAGGAGCTGAAGAGGAGACTGACGACCGCTCCAGTTCTGACATTACCTTCAGGATCTGGAGGTTTCACCATTTACAGCGATGCTTCGGGAAAGGGGCTAGGATGTGTTTTACAGCAGCATAGAAAAGTGATTGCTTATGCATCTAGGCAATTACGGACTCATGAACGAAACTATCATACCCATGACCTAGAGTTAGCTGCGGTGATCTTTTCACTCTAGTTGTGAAAATACTACTTATACGGAGAGCGAGTAAAAATCTTTACTGACCACAAGAGCTTGAAGTATGTGTTTACGCAGAAGGAGCTGAACATGAGACAGAGAAGATGGTTGGAGTTGATGAAGGACTTCGATATCGTTTTGCAGTATCACCCCAGGAAGGCAAATGTGGTAGCGGATGCGCTGAGCAGGCATCTGATGGCATGTTATCTGATGATAGACCAACATTTGCGAAAAGATCTGGAGAAGCTCGATATTGAGATGATTCAGGCAGGATCAGTGATACAGATGATGGCGCAAGATATTCAGTCAGGTCTGATGGAGCCGATCAAGGAGACTCAGTCTACAGATGAGAGCCTCAGAGTTCAGGCTTTAGCTAGATTACTTGATGACTTCACCAAAGCAGAGGATGGATCTTTGAGGCACGACAGCCGGTTATGCGTGCCGAAAGGTGAACTGATAGAGGCGATCTTGTAGGAGGTGCACCGATCGTGATATTCTATTCATCATGGTGCCAACAAGATATACCGTGACTTGCGAGAACATCTTTGGTGGCACGGGATGAAGAGAGATGTATCATGCTTTATTTCGAGGTGCCTAGTTTGTCAGCAGGTCAAGACGGAGCATCAGAGGCCAGCTGGTTTATTACAGCTGTTACCCATTCCCGAGTGGAAGTAGAAACACATTACGATGGACTTTGTCTCAGGGCTTCCTCGTTCCCAAGGAGGAAATGATGCCATATGGGTTATCGTTGACATGCTGACGAAGTATGCTCATTTCATACCCTTTAAGGTGGGGCTCTCCACCGAGAAGTTGGCAGAGCTATATATGCAGTAGATAGTTCACTTGTACGGAGTACCGGTGAGCATCGTATCAGACCGGGACAACAGATTCTGTAAACCCCTTGATCAATTTCTACTAGGTAAATTTTTCTTTTTATTTATTGATTTAGAATTTAGCAATATTCTTTAGAACACCAAATTTTTATTAGAAGGGAAATTCGAAATATGTGAAAGAGTAGGGACTTAAGTGCAAACGGGAGTTTTAAACTCTCAAGTTCCTGTTTAAATTCGATCCAAAGAAGCTGTGATCAATTTTGAATTCCTGTTTCAAATCCTAGCTTTCTGAGAGATAGATCTCTCCTAATCAAATTCAAATTAGGATTCCCCTCTATCCTTTAGGATCGTGGTCCCCAACTATATATATAGATGCTTCTGTCGATCACTAAAACCCTTACAAACTCTAATAAATCTCTCAATTACTTCTTAATAACCGTACAACAAGAGGAGGCCTGCAAATTCAACAAACCTCTGAGATTGCAACACCAGGTATTCCTCATTACCCCACTCGGTCATCTGGTTATTCTTAGTATTCGAAGCATTGCCTAAGAGATCTTCATTGGTATCGAGACCTAGTAGAAGACCAGGGGTAGGCTGGAAAAATCAGATAATAGGGACGTCTCTGGAAAACTAAGTTTTCATACGCCAAAGACATCATGTCAGGCTTGCCATCTATGCTTGGCAGGAAGTTCATACACATAGAGACCTAGGTAGTACCTTGTACCACCATGGTGATTCACCCATGAGAAACCCTGCACTATCCCTTACTGCACTCTCACCAAATCATGGAACTTGTGATACCCCTGGAATATCCAGGATCAGTTTGGACACAACCCCAAACTACTACATGACCAACACTAACTACTACCTATAGGGATCACAAAAGGGTATCTGACCCCTAGGTAAAATAGGGAAGTGTATCCTTGATGTTGTTATAAAAACATAGGCAGTATCAGTGGTACACTGATAACAGGGTCAGGTCTCGAGCATCAGGCATATCACCAAAGGACTGATGGATACATAAGTACATCAGAAAATCCCATATCAGTTGGGATAGATTTGATTTAGCCTATGACCAAATAAACCTAGGTATAGGTTGATTCAACTGGTTAGGAACCTGTGGGAGTAAGGACAATTCAGAAATCACTTAGAAGGATACTTTAGGATATATGGTAGCATGCAAGATTTTAGCATAGAGGAAGGAGGTACCTGGGTACTTGCTGGATTGGAAATGTACTACTCAACTGTAATGAGTCCACCCCTATACTCACCAGGATCGAATGCAGCAGCATGGCCTACTGACCAGGTACCAACCTACCTATACAGGAAATTATCACATCAGTTGGCTGATACTGCTTTGAGAAGTTATCTATTGTTTTATTCAGTATACATGGGATCCTGACCTAAGGATTCTGGTCTAGCCATTTGTACAATTGGAAATAGACATGGGGTTAAACTCTGGAAACCTGAAGTCCACAGGGGTACAATCGTATACAGGGCTAATGCCATATACCTGATAGACACTCGTGTAACAGACCAATGGGACATTGACTTAGGAACTAGTCCAGTGTGAGAAGAATTGTAGTATGGCATAGGCTTATTGGTAGGACCAATGTACCCAAGTCCTAAGGTTGGGGCCATCTATCACCAAGAGGCTTCCACCATATTAGCCTTTCTCTACTTATACAGCCCTGTACCTGCACACACATTGTATCAAATATGAAGTGGGATTTAACTTGACCTGTTACACCATGTAGTGTCTTGGGAGGAAACCTAAACATATGGGATAATTGATTCCATAGCACAGGAACTGCTGATACCCTGTGTGTATCAATAAGTCTCACATAGGAAGGGGTGGCATCAGTATCCTGCAGTAGGAGATTCTATAGTACCTTGATCGAAACCTGGGATATGTGGTAACTTAAAGGAGCCTTAGCATCAGAGGGAAAGGGGAAAAGACCAGGAGACTTGACAAGTAATATTGACCTTAAACCCACTAGGAACACTCGATCCCATCCCTCATATTGCACTAGAGTAGCAATTTAGCATGGGTGGCTGTGACACTTGTACAGACTTATACTAGTTTTAGCTATTAAGCTCCCTGGCCTAACCTCTACGGTATAGATAGTAGGACATGTAAGGGTGTGCTCTTGCAAAACTGAGAAGTTTGGGCATGGAGTAAATCCTACACCAGGAAACCTGGAAATACCAATACTAGGAACCTGTAGCTACCAAGGGAGCCATAGTACAAGTAGGTTATACTTGAACCTAGCCCAACCTCACATGGAAACAGCCCTGTGTTAGCCTAAGATAACCTCCTACTCGATTACAGAATGCTTAGGAACCTGTCATTGGGGCTAACACACACTAGTTGACCAGATACCAGAGGGACAGGATCCTGAGAACAGGACATATCCTAACAGGGAAACCTATAGGGAGTTCCAGCAGGAAATAGGGTTACCAGGGTTGTAGTAGTTACCAGACAGGGTACATGACCCTTAAGCACTGAGTGTATATGGTTACTTCACTTATAGGTTCACAAGGTGACAGGAAAGAAGGATGAAAGGGTTAACCTAAGGCACTAAATGGAGAATGAAGGATAGAGAGGCATGTGGGCAGGTGAATGTAGGGTAAATCCATCAAACAAATGGGTTAATGGTAAAAGTAAAAGCAATTTAGCTAATTTGAGTTTCAACACCCAATCTAATTAGAATAGTGTAGACTTGTTCTATATCTTCCATCTTTAACACTGTAATTCATTAAATAGGTTACTTGGATCTCGATTTGGACTCTGACCAGTGCCAGCAGCCCGGGACGCCAGGCGAGTACAGTTTATTGTTTGTTTTCAGTATTGATCTTTACTATACATCAGTTTTTAGTCGATAGATATGTGATTTCAGTTTTATATTGATTTGTTCCTTGTTGTGTCGGGAGGGTGAAGTATCAACGATGTGTGATCTAACTTTAGACCGTGTAGACCGTGTTTACTATTGCATTTAGACCGTGTAGACCGTGTTTATTATTATATGTATAATGTGTAGACCGTGTTTCTTTATTGCAGTATTTCTTATAGACCATGTAACTTTAGACCGTATAGATAGTGTAGACCGTGTCGCATAATTGTCCCGAGACCGATCACATATCAAAGGTATTTCAGTCGGTCAGTTGGTGAATATTTTATTGTATTTTATTTTCTGTTCTTAGTATTCAGTTTATTCTGTCTTTCTTCATTTTATTTTATGATTCATATGTCTAAAGGCTAACCTCTGCTATATAGTCACTTTCACATATTGGAACTGCATTCAGTGAATTGTACTCGTTCCATCCTGACTGGGTAACCAAACAAATTTTAGGTGATGGCGATGAGATCGTGTGTCCTGAGCAGTATGGCCCGTACTTGGAAGATGTGTTAGAGTTAGACTTTGCTTATCAGGAGGAGTATGCAGCAGCTGATCCCGCTGCACTATCTTAGATATTTTTAGTTAGTGCTGAGATCTTGTATTGGATATTTGAGTTGACTTTGAGACATGTAGTTGAGATTATTTTGATTCTAGATTTCATACATTGTGAGACGATTCTATTTTTTATCTATTAGATGCTGAGTTGGAATATGGAATTACTGATTGTCCTGGTAGAATATTCTTATTGCGTGATTGTTCATCATATTGTTACAATGTTCTACCGTCGACTCTGCGGCGTAGGCTGGGAGTGTACACGGTTCATCCCCAAATATTGGGTGCGGGTCGTGACAGATTAACATCCCATTATTGGAGGAGCTTGCAGGGGGAGTTGGACAGTCGGCTCAAGTTCAATACGACGTACCACCCACAGACCGATGGATAGTCCGAGAGGACGATTCAGACGCTCGAGGACATGTTGAGGACTTGTGTACTGGACTTCGACGGATCATGGGAGAGTCATCTTCACTTGGTAGAGTTTTCATACAACAACAGCTACCAAGCCAGCATCGGTATGTCTCCATTCAAGGCACTATATGGATGACGATGCCGTACACCGCCCTTTTGGGATGATGTCGGGGATAGAGTTATGCTTGGGCCGGAGATGATCACCGAGACAGCAGAGAAGGTCAGGATGATCAGAGACAGACTCAGAGTTGCTCAAGACAGACAGAAACACTGGGCCGATGCTAGTCGCAGACCGATAGAGTTCACCGACGGAGATATGGTGTTGGTGAAGATATCACCTACCAGAGGGACGATCCGATTCGGACGAGGCGGCAAGTTGAGCCCTAGATACATTGGACCGTTCGAGATACTTGGCAGGATCGGGGAGGTAGCTTACAGGGTTGCACTATCACCCAACCTGGCGGGAGTTCATGATGTCTTTCATATGTCTCAGCTGAGGAGATATGTTTCCGACCCCAACCATGTACTGGATCATTCAGAGTTGGAGATCAGACCGAGTCTTGCAGTTACCGAGCAGCCAGTGTAGATATTGGACTGGAGGGAGAAGAGGCTGAGAAACCAAGTCATATCCTTAGTCCGAGTAGCTTGGAGCCGTCACTCTCCGGAAGAATCTACTTGGGAGAGGGAGTCGACATGAGGAAGAGATATCCTTACTTGTTCGAGCCACCAGCCGCGAGGGAACCATCCGTTCCCGTTTGATACCTTAGAGGTTAGTCTTAATAGTAGACTTAGTCATTTGTTTGTATTGATTGCTATATTAAATGTTTGTAGAGTCTTCTATCCTTATGAATTTCAAGGACGAAATTTTTCAAGGACGGAAGATTTGTAAGCCCCTGAATTTAGTTTATATTTAAATTAGGATTTTTAAAACTACAAATGATTATTTTAGCCTTAAAATAATTTATTATAATTATTAGAAATTTTCTAGAAATTTTTAAATGATTTTTAAATAGATTTTAAAACTTAAAATATCATTTTGAAATTATTTGAATTGTTTTTATAGCAGTTTGCAATAAAATCAAATGTATTAAAACAAATTACAATTTTTGGTTTGTTTGTGCAATAAAATCAAATGTTTTAAAACAAATTGCAATTTTTGGTTTGTCTGTGTAAATTAACTTTTGCACAGAACACTGCGGGATAGGTTTTGCAAATTAGGATTTTGCATTTTGCTAAGGCGGTGGTCTGTTTTGCCAAATGAGAATCTAGGAGGGTTTTTTCTGCAAAACTGGCCCTCGTCATCGGCAGGGCATTGGCCGAACGATGACCGGCCACCGACCTAACCGAAATCCTAATTGCTATTTCCTACACAAAAATTCCAAATTGGCCCCAATTTCTGGCCTATAAAACTCCCCCAGTCGTAACCATAATCCTATTTACTACCCCGACCACCCTATCCACCGCCCAAGGCTCATCTTTCCCGACGAGATCGCCTGAACCCTAGATCTAGGTTTTCCGTTGATCTAGCCGTCGCCGTCACCTCCGACAACCACCAATCGGTTCGCCACGACGAGACGAACCACGATCCATTTTTTTCTGACGACCACGACGCCTCCTCCGCCGTAAAGCAGCCCTGACAGCCTCCATTCGTCGGACACGTACGTGTCATTCCTTCTGTGGTTCGTGTCGTGTCTCGTGTACACGTGTGTGAGGTCGCCAAGTGTCGAGGAGTCCAGTGGTGCGCGTGGACACGTAAGATTCG